>VCAZ01000099.1:472500-537500 GCA_005784505.1 Bagarius yarrelli | reverse complement strand
ATCATCGCCGAAAAAACACGCAATGTTAAACTTCTCCATTTTTTCTGCTGAGGTTTCAATGGAACAGAAAAGGTCAGGAAGCCGATTGATTGGTTGTTGTCACATGATCCTTGGTGCATTTGCTGCATTTTGAAACGTTGCGATGTTTTCATCTTGCTGCAAGGCAGACGTGTCTAGTAAAAAAAAACTAGCATGTCACAACGCATGCATGCAACTTCAACGCGCACAACCTAAAACCTAAATAACCATAAATCTTATTTCTCATCTGGCAGACACCCCTTATCCAAAGCCACTTACTTCATTTTTATTATACAACCGAGCAAATGGGGTTTAAGGGCCTTCCTCAGGGGCCCAGCAGCGATAACTTGGGAATCAAACCCACACTTAGCTACCACCATCTATTTTTTCTATTCTAATGCTTCATTCCAGCACCCTCTCTCTCTATCTCTCTCCCTCTCTCCCCATTTACTGGTTCGGTAATCTCTCTCTTCCTCCCTCCCTTTCTCTCTCTCTGGTTTGGTATTCTCTCTCTCTTTCTCTCTCCCTCTCTCCCCATTTACTGGTTCGGTAATCTCTCTCTGGTTTGGTATTCTCTCTCTCTTTCTCTCTCTCTCTCTCTCTCTCTCTCCCCATTTACTGGTTCGGTAATCTCTCTCTGGTTTGGTATTCTCTCTCTCTTTCTCCCTCTCTCTCTCTCCCCATCTCTCTTCCTCCCTCCCTTTCTCTCTCTCTGGTTTGGTATTCTTTCTTTCTGTCTCTCTCTCTCTCTCGTTCTATTTACTGATTTGGTAATCTCCCTCTTTCTCCCTCCCTTTCTCTCTCTTTGGTTTGGTATTCTTTCTCCCTCCCTCTCTCTCTCTCTCTCTCTCTCTCGCTTTCTCTCTCTTTTTTTCCTCTCTCTATCTCCCCCCCCTCTCGTTCCATTTACCGATTTGGTAATCTCTCTCTCTCTTTCTCTCTCTCTCTCTCTCTCTCCAGCCTATTTTCACGCTCCCTTATTTTCCACTATCCTCTGGATTCCTGTGCAAACCACACAGCTGCTTCGTGCTAAGCCTGATGACTTCTCTGCTGTCTTTTTCCTCTCACTGTGCCACTCTTCTGTCTCCTGCCCTACGGCATGGCACTTTTAGGTCATTTTTCAGTTAACGACAAATTAATGAAGTCAGACAGATGGCTTTTGCTGGCTTAAAGGTTTATATATATGTGGGTTTTAAGGAAGAGCTCGTACAAGGATTGCACAAAATTTCCCAGTTTAGGCAGAGGACATTTTTAAAAGTAGCAATTATAACCGGACAGCAAAGCCAACGGTATCAACCGCAAGAGAAACTCGGTCCGGCCAAATCCAGGGACAGAGACAGGCGGATGGCTGATTACATAAAACACATATTTATAAAAGTGAGATAACCAATCACAAGTTCTGTCACAGGATTTCAGATAAATGCTACTTTTCTACAGTCTCTATGCTTTAAATAAAAGGAACAGTAAAGAATACACAAATATTAGTACTTAAAAGTGTACGAACCAAACAGAAGATGAGCCAATCAACATCCAGAAAAGATTTTCCTGTGTTAAAATCTATTTTATCTGACATCATTAAAAAGAAAATAAACTGTCCGGCGCCGTGGTGAAATGGGTTAAGGCGCCGTCACCCTCATGCGCGGTTGTGCTCCGGCAACCAGGGTTTGATTCTGGCTCAGGTCCTTTCCAGAGGTCCTCTTCCCTGTTTCATCTTTGTCCAATTACAAAGGCAAGAAATTAAACTGTTTTCATGAATGAACATAAAGCGAATTCTATTCTATTTTATTTGTTTCGTTTTATTTTAAATTCCATTTTATTATTTTTTTTCCCATTTATTTTTACTTTTATATATATATTTTTATACCACAGTCAGTTTTAAAATGAACGTCACTTCATGTTATACCGTGTATGATTTTGTATGTGAGGATTTTAAATGTATATGATAAAAATCTATTTGTATACGAGGGGGTATCAAAAAGTTTCAAGACAAACCAACAGATGGCAGCGCAAAGCAGCGAGGCTGCGCTTCCTGTGTCAAAACTTTTTGATACCCTCGTATATGTTTCGCCTTATTAATTAAAAAATAACGCAAAGCAAATTGTAATGTTAACATTTCCCAATTTCTCTTACCCACTTGCGTTTGGACGAGTTTCTACAACCATCAGCTACAATGTGCCTTGTCTTGTTTTTTTTTGCTGTTTGGTTCTAAAATCCAGCTAAGTTTTTACAGTTGCTACTGCCAACAAGAAGTTCCAGACTGCACATATTATAATTATTTTACCCTCCTCCCATCTGAGAGGGTATAAATGCTCATTTTCCAGTCTTTCATTACTTCTAAGTGGTAGCTTAGCGGGTTAAGGTGGGTTGAATTTCCAATCTGGGCCCCTGAGCAAGGCCCTTAACTGATCAGTTGGATGGAAAAAAAAAATAAATGTAAAGTTTTTTTATGCTAATTTATAAATTATACGATAAATTAAGGAAGTAGATTATTTAACATCGAAAAAATTATTTGCCCAACCGCATCTCTCCTGATTACATTACATTTGGCAGACGATCTCATCCAGAGCGACTTACATTTATCTTATTTAAACAACTAAGCAGTTGGGGGTTAGGGGCCTTGCTTAGGGGCCCAGCAGCAGTGTGGCTTGGTGAAGCTTGGAATCAAACCCACAATCTTTGGGTTGATAGTCCAACATCTTAACCATGAGCCACCACTACCTGAGCTCGGCACTGAGCTTGAGTGTTTCTTGAGTGATTCTTTATACCTGCGTAGGCATTAAAAGTTCTCAGTTGCCGGTTTAAGTACAGGGCGCAGTTTTTGTTTTTTTTTAGACGCTGTAAAACGCAAACACTACCGCAACTTAAGTGTGACACACAGCCCTTATCAAATGCCCTTCTGAGTTTGTGGTTAGGGGAAAATTCCTACCTCTTGCAAATAAAACATCTATTAGATACGGCGCTGACTTTGAAGCGCTGTGATGCTTTATGGATAGTTTAAGGATGTGAGGCAAGCCTTTTATCACGTCTGCCAGTAATTTAGAATTAAATTGATAGGTGCATGGAATCTCCTGAGAGATCTGAGAAAGCATTCGGATCACACACACAACACACACACACACACACACCCCACACAAACACTACCATTCTAAAGGCAATTAAAATGGAAGAAAAAGCCAGTCTTTAACCTTGAGAGCGTTGCCCAGGAGTGCATTAACATGCATCCCTTGTGTTTGAAGAAACTATTTAGCTCAAGTATGCAGAAAGCTGAACATCTCTGTGGAAAATCAGCCATGCATCCATGCAAGCATGCACTAAACCATCTACCAGACATATATAGATGATGCAGAGGACATGTGCTGGTCTAAAAGGTCTCTGCATGCTCTCCCTGTGCCTTAAGATAGCAACATGGCCCCAGTGGTAACAAATGCTCCCAATTTCCATTTATTTATCTGTCTGCTAAGAAATCCGGAGCAACATGGGAATAAATCTTCGTCCAGTTAACCCAAACTATGTATAAACAAGTATATAAGGCCCGTCTCACCTCCAGCTCACACAATCATGGAAGCGTAAGCAAACTGCCATTAATCTTTATCTGTTTCACACCTGTCCTCCTATAGAAAAACAACCAAATAAACCCACACAGGAACTCAGTCTTACACGGCATATGCAATGACATGCATCTACAATCGCAAATCCGATTTTCGAAGGCGCTTTTTTTACAAACGTTTTTTTTTAAACATATCGAGCGTCGGGGAACAGTGAGTAGCATAGAATATAGATAACCAATAAGATATTTGTAATAAAACTTCTAACTATTTGGAAAGAAGTTTTTTAAGAAAGGATGCATAGCAGATCAGGAAAAAACTTATTTTGCAGACAGGATAATGAGAACTTGGAGAAGGTAATGGAGAACATTGGACTATTGCTTCATCGCAATATCAGTTGAATGGTGTTGGACAGATACCTGAAAAACCGGGATCCAATTCCCAGCACCACCAAGCCACCACCGGTGAGCCCCTGAGCAAGGCCCATAACCCCCAATTGCTCAGTTGAATGAAAAAGAGATAAATGTAAGTCGCTCTGGATGAGGGCGTCTGCCAAATGCTGTAATGTAAATGGATAAAGCTACAATATGTATTGGGTCACCTGACCATTACATTATGTCTTTATTTGTCAAACAGACTTTACATCACAGTAAAATTCGTTTCTTATACATATTCCATCTTAGTAAGTTGGGGGTCAGAGCGCAGGGTCGACTATGATACAGTGCCCCGGGAGCAGGAAGGGTTAAGGGTCCTTGCTCAAGGACCAAACAGTGGCAGACTGGCGGTGTTGGGGCTTAAACCCTAGGTCTTCCTGGCTTACCAAGCAACAACTTAGTCTAGGTGTGCTGGTAAATTGTCCACAAGTGTCCATTGGCATTATATTTTTTAATTAGAGTTATAATTCATAGCCATAAACATGTACACTCCGCAGAACAATAGCTTTCGTATTCTTTTATCTGGCCCAAAACTGCTCTCACATTTATAACCCTATTTCCTACAAATATCTACATAACCTAAACGTTTACTTAGCAATTCAGAAAAACAGGCTCACAATTACAACATTCGGCAGAAGCTCTTATCCAGAGCCACTCACGTTTATCTCCGATTTATACAAGGGCCCAAAGTGGTGGCTTGTGGTACTGGGAATCGACTCCCCGGTCTATCTGGTATCAGTTCAACACCTTAACCAATAAGCCACCACTTCCGAGGTTTCATCAGAAATAGAAAAAAAACCTTTCTGGTGTTGGCGCTAGTTAGAAGCTGGGAAAAAGGACAGAACATCATATGTTTAATAGGATCAATAAAAAGTCTAGCCAACATAATTAAATAGCAGACTTGCCAAAGTTATTGCTGTGTCCTTGAGTCTACAGACAAGTGAACAGCTACAAAGGCGCACATGGCAAGAGACAACACAATAAAAAGCTTTGATTTTATTATGAAAATATGCAACACTGAGCCAGGACTATTTAAATAATATAAAATAAAACTGATAGAAATGAATATTAACCTAACCGCCCTTTATATATTTTATACTTTCAAACACATAGCTAGGAAATTCAATAGATCTAATCCAAATGCCCAAATGCACCCCAAAAACCTGCTCACCCAGCGTTTGTATCTGATTCTACTAATGTTCTTATAGCAAAATGAACCCATTTCTACGGCCATGTTCCAAAATCTAGTTGAAAAGGGGGGGGAAATGGATGTTTAAAATTAAATACAATTGTCACGTTTAGGTGTCTACAATTGTTTATAGTACCGTGAAGCACACTGAAATTAAAGACAGCTGGCTAACAAAATAAAAAAGACAACATGAAAATATGAGGTGTCCACCAAAAAGTGCACATCTTCTGTTCACTACACACAGGCAGGGTATAGTATGAATCCTATTTTAGCCTTAACATATGCTACATTAGAAGCTTCGCTAAAGGGAGGTTAGTCATACATGCGTTTGTTTCTCTACGTCTCTTTAATTATTGTACTTAACTAGCCAGCTAACCGTATGTATGTTTACATATCACAACTAGCTGCCACTTTTAGATTAGTCGAATTAGCCAGCTAATGAATGGAAATATAAGGAACTTTCTTTAAGGTGATATAATGTGTTGAAACTGTAATATGGAGTTATATTTTTGTCACACAGGCAGTGTAAAGGGGTTTAATCGTACTAAACTTATTTTTATTTATTATTATTATTATTATTATTATTATATATTATTATTATTTATTTGGTTGAATTTCTAGTAAAAGTGCTGCAAACTGCTTACTTTTAAATGCTTACACACACACACACACACACACACATAGACTGCAGGTCTTTGACACACTGCCAAACAATCAGTGGGATAAAACAGAATGCCTTCTTAATTGGCCCGAAGCTGATGCATATGCAAATGCGCTCCTGCAGCGTCTCAAAAACAGACCCGATGTCCGACATGCCTCCGATAACAAACTAGGTGCAGAAACACACAAGGGCCCAACATCAAACCCTTGCTGGGCCCAGCAGACGATATCCTGCTTTCTGATCTCGACCAGTCATGTGATTTTCTTTAGAGCTTTATAATTGCCTTCGGTAGAAAGTGGAATGAAAAGACATGCTTGGCTGGGTGCTGTTAGAGGTTAGAGGTACACACCAGTTGTAGGAATCTCTCACTCACACACACACACACACACACATTTAGGTTGGCAGAATTTGTGATCAATAGCCCTACAGATTAAAAGTGAGCAGTGATCTGGTGTTTTCCTCTCTTGGCCCATCAAACACTCTTTCTCCAAAAAATGAGCACTTGTCAGAAAGCCATTTCTGCCAAATGGGCCTATCGTTCATCATCATTAGAGGAGACCTGAGGAGGAACCGCTGGGAGAGAGGAAGTTGGATTGCACTCAGCAATCTAGAGCAACCTAAAACATCTACCTTAGCAGTCCTGACTACAAGGGCATCTCTCACCTCTCTTATACCCAGATGGCTTTTCCAAAGAGAGTTCATCTCCCCAGCATAACCCATTACTAGCAATAGTTAATGCTGCATTTACATTATGATGATGGATGGAGCTAGCAGACTTGAGACATTGCATGTGTTTCATAACAACTATATAAACGCCCTGAAAATGTCTTTACAAGCTCAGTGGTTAAAGCGTTGGACTATTGATGATTTGACTCCCAGCACCACTAAGCTGGGTTCTTGAGCAAGGCCCTTAACTCTCAGCTGTTTAGCTGGATTGGAAAAAAAAATCAGATCTATGTTGCTCTGGATAAGCGTGTCTGACTATTCTAGTAAATGAAATGCAAATAATAATAATTTATATTAGCCCTGTGATGGACTGGCGACCCCCCCCCCCTTCCTTTCACCCTTTCAGAGACGGCTGGGTATAGGCTCCAGCAGATCCCTGTGACCCCGATTTAGAGAATAAGTGGGTATAGAAGATGAAATATTAAATGAATATTTATATCAACCTTCGAGTAAATTGCGATAGTAACACCCAGTTGTATCTTTTCTGCTCGTTTATAAGCACCTATGTAGAGGTGTTACTGTAAATAACATGCAACATGCCATATGCAAAACAACGCAACATTTTTATGTTCGCCGAATGTTTGCCTAACACTTTTAGGGATCGGAGACGGTTTTGCTTATTAAAATGAAACCTAAAAAAACCCTTAAATATATAAAAAAAAAACCTTTTTGCGACATTCTAGAAAGTTTCCTATTAGGTTGCAAAAAAAGAAACAGAAGACATACCCACAACGTAACTATTCAATTCCCTCCCAAAAAAAACCCAAACAGCTGCAACAGCCTAACGTTAAAAAAGAACGTTTTATGCTTATATTTTTGTTACAATAACACAAAGGGCAGAGCACACACTAGCCTTTAAATGCTGCATAATCGCATTACGCGAATACACATACCTTAACCCCAATCGCTCTGAATTACCCCCAGCTGTACAAATGTTAAATAATGTATAGTAATGTAAGCCTTGTAAATGCTGTGAGGGAGTTAGGATAAGCCTGTAAAATAACACAGCGAGTCTATGTAAATGATGTATAGATGGAATAGATAAGACTTCAAAGCACTCTGATTCGGATTCCCAGCAGCTCCACAGCAAATAGCGAGGCAAAGAAGACAATTTTATACCAAACATACGAATAAAAACAAGTGAAAAAAAAAACCTCATGCTGTTAAAGTTATATTTAAAAAAAAAAGCGGAAAGCAAATACAAAAACAAGACATGAACATGAATACACTATATACAGGTCTTTAAACTATTGCTATTGTTAGCTAGCATCACAAACAATTGATGCTAGCTAGCTAGTTAGCCACTGTTTTCACCATTTAGCCATAATTTCGAATAGCTAATCATACAAAGCTAAATAGCTAACAGCCCTAAGGTCACCTACTCTAAATCTGCCCCGTTTAAGTGAGTATCATTGTTTTTACATATATTTTTTGCCTATATTGATAGGACACAGAGAGATGAAACTGGGGAGAGGGCTGGGGCCAGAAAGGACCCAAGCGAGAATCGAACCCGGGTCACTGGAACCTGCGTGCCAGTGCCTGAATCCACGGCACTAGCCCAAAGTGTGTATTTAATAAAAACCGTGTATTATATCTAGCTCAGGAGCACTCAGGTGGATCAGTATCAGGTGTATCAGTGACTAAAACCCACAGGGTTAAGCACATTAAAAAAAATCAACTCAGGCATGACTGATCATGTCTGCATTATGAGAAGCTACCAGGCAGGTCGCTGATGCAGTATAAATGCATCCACAGGCCTAAGAAGCAGTAAAGCGTGTCTGACATCCGGTCGTGGATTCGCAGTGCCGATAAGCAGCGGCTCAGGATCGTGTGACAGGAAGAGTGGCAGGACGAGTGGCACCGACAACAGATCTCTGTGTGATCTGAAACTCTTGCACGTGTCCAGCAGCTTGCAGTGTGTTTAGCCAGCTGGAAAACATAAGCGGTGCTCTTTGCTGTAAATACAACTGGAACGTGTGTACGGACAGGGGTTCAGTGCACCTCAGGTGAAAAAGTAGTAAAAGGTGGAAATTTGCTACCATATTGTAGATTTGGGGTTTATAACTCTTAACTCAGTGACTAAAATGTTAAAGGGCATTAAATGCAATTTAGGTTCTTTATTCTGTAGAATTAGTCTCACTAAAGGTTCACCTAGCATTAGCATATTTGCACTAACATGGGGGAAGTGGTAGCACAGTGGTTGAGGTGTTGGATTACTAATTAAAAGATCAGGGTTTGAGTCCCAGGACCACAGAGTTGGCAATGTTGGGCCGCTGAGCATGGCCCTTAACCTCCAAATGCTCAGATGTATAAATGAGATAAATGCTGTAATGTAAATGTAAATATTAAAAGCATAAAATCAAGAGTATAATAGAAGTGAAAGAAAATATGTAGAAAAAAATGATATATTTAACCAGTAAACACAGTAAATTTTTTCTAAAAAAAAAATAAAAAATGGAGAAAAAAAAAATCGATCAAATTTTAAATGAAAATGTATGTATATATATAGATATATATATATATATATATATATATATATATATATATTAGCATTATTTTTGTACAGTAGCCAGCCAGTCCTTGAGATGATATCAGGAAGAAACCTTGACAATATGTATGTAATATGTAATAAAATGTAATTAATAATAATGTGATTCACTTACTTAATAAAGACCATGTGATTTTTTTTTTTTTTGCCATCTATATTTTTGCTTCACGATGTTTTTAATACATTTTTCCTTCTCTCAGCCTTGGGATTATCTTTATTTATGTTCTTTGCTTGCATTTATCAGTCTAAATGTTGCCTGTTTCCAACAAACATTCCCAATCTGACTTTTTGTGCAAAAACATCTTTTACTTCTGGTAGTAGTTTTGGATTAAGAACAGGACAATGTGTTAAAACACTTGTCCTTGATAAATGAACATAAGCTGTAGTCATAGATTACGCCAGAATATCAGAGTAGTCAACGTTGCCTCTGGTGATAATTTATGTACACTATGAGTTTTTGCAACATGGAGCCTTATTTTAATTTCAAGCATGCTTTAAAGGTCAAAAAGAGGGAAAAGAATGAGAAAGTCTGGACAGCATGTGTAAAAAAAAAAATAAAGCTTCCCCACAAAACAATTCTCCGCACTTACATATTGACATTCCCTGTGATGAAATCTTTTGCCTAGTGCATCCCATTATTACATTTACTGTATTTTCTGCCTAATTAAAAAAGGATACAAGTTGGCACACTTGGGGCTCAAGGCTGAGGCTGAAAGGAAGGGTTGTGTAGTGGAGCCAATTATTTATCTACAGCTTTGATGACACTACTCGGTAAGCTCGGCATTTCCTTTTTTCTTCTTCTATTCTTTTATTCATTAAGCATGTCACCCTGAGCGAAGGAATATGCTTAAAGCCACACTTCTTAAGCATCCTGGAATATTCGCAGATCGTGCTGATGGTTGTTTTAGGCCCAAATCCCAAGACGTTAAGTTGGGAAAAGAGAATTTTGCAATTTAAACAAAAATTCCGAAGGAACTAATTGTGCGGTAAAGCCTATTTTTGTTCGGTGGGGCAGACTGCAGAGCAGGAGGGCTAATCAAACAGATAGTGTTTCGCTGGTGTCTGGTGTCTTAAAACGGAAAGGTTCTTAGTGGGGGAAAGACGCAACTGCAGCGCTCGGCAGTCTCAGGAGGAATCCGGCCAGGAGTTCAGCCTGGAACGATCAATAAAAGAACAGTGCAAAATGCAGGAAAGAAACACACAGCTGCAGGGCAGAAGAAGAGGGAGAAATGGAGGCAGAGGTAGACAAAGGAATAAGCAGGGGAGGTGGGAGCCCCTGACAAAGGCTTTCTGATTTATACACTGGTAAAAAGCGCAAAAGGATTAAGGCATTTGGGTGGACTCATAGGACACAGCTCATCCTCATATAACAAGGGCTTGAGAAAAAAAAAAAAAAACCCTCACATGCTAAGACGTTAACAATGGCCATTCGTGCGTGTGTGTAATCTCTGACCTCACCCTGTAGCGCTCACACCCGCAACCAGACACAAAAGGTGCAAAAGGAGTAGCTGAGAAGAGCTGAAAGCAGGAAGCTGAGGCAGCTTTTCGAAATCCCGTGCGCAGCATCTCAGTGTGTGCTGCTGTCAACAGGATGTGAGGTGAAGAGCACCCCACGGGGACAGACACACTATCCCTGACGCCAGGTTCGTGTTACTGGCCTGGGATGGCACAAAAGATGTCTCTCTTTGTCCTGTTTCTGGACGTGTATGACATGCTACACACATACGCATTCTCTTACACAGAATGTACAGAATGTAGTATAAAGCAAAAGACTTTTGTAGCTGATTTTGTTTAGAATTAATCAAATAATCAAGTGCAGCTGATTAGCAGCTGATTTAGACTTAATCAATGAATCAAGTGAATCAGATTTTGGTAGTAACTTGATTTGAGTAACTTTAAGTTGTTTATATTCAGTTACATTTACATTTACAGCATTCGGCAGACGTCCTTATTCAAAGCGTAATGGCAGTCAAGGAAACGTCAATCTAAGCAGATGCACAGTACAATTTTTTTTTTCCCCCGATAGTGTATGTTGTTGGAAAAGGTTGTTTGTCTGACACGAGTTAAAGAATCTTAGCTGCCCCGAGAGAAAAAAGAACAGCCTGATTAATAGTGTCTTTCATTAAAATTCCTAGATTTCCAACTAGAAGCCTGCAAAAACCTGATCCCCGTCCTGCTTATTTGCACTAAGTAGAAATCATCCACCTTTCATACGGTGATGGAGGTGTTTCAAGGCAACATTAGCTCTGCCTTCAATCTGACACACAACTCGTTCGTTATGAACAAAAAACAACACAAACACCCAAACATGTACAGGCATGCACACAACATGTAAACCCATGAGCGCATAAACACACACACACACACACACACACACACACACATGCATAAAAAGCAGCATGTATTTATAATTCAAGCTGAGTGCAGATTCAGGCTTGTGTGAGTTAATGAGGGGATTACTGTACAAGCGTGGAGCTCAGAGACGACCCCTGCACCGATGTTTCTGTCTCTCCTCGGACCCCCTCCAGCATCCTGCCACACTAGAGACCCTTTCATTCTGCCCCCTCCCCCTTGCTCTTTTTTTTTTTAAAAATGGGAAAAAAGCAGTCCCTGTTGCTGAGGTGCAGGAATATTCAGGACTCGGCGAGCCTGCCGAGTCATACGGGTTCGACCTGTTGAGCTTAACAAAAGAACACAAAAAGAGGAAAATCTAATTAAAGCTTGCTTATTCTCTGTAATAGAGCTTTTTTCCCCTCAATACATTCCAACAGGAAACGGATTGGTTTATAAATCAACACTGCGTGTGTTCACTTGTGTTGACACACAACAGCGTGAACCGCATGAATTTTAGTTCTCAGCCAAAAGAATAGGTTAATATGCCTTTTCTTTTAAACCATAATGCATCTTATATGGACAAAATGTTCGAAGTTAAATGACTAGAGAAAACGTTTGACTTTTTTACTTAAACATAGATAAAAATAGATTAATATACTGGGCGCAAGCCAAAGCGTGTGCCGCATAGCTTAGCATGTGGAAGGGCTACGGCTTTTAGACCATCAATCAGCTCCCTGAATCTTAAACAATCTTACTTACAGCTTTAAAGACTCAGCAACAGCATTGATATCTCCGCTTTGCAATTTTTCATGCACAACTTCATTGTTAAGTGGCTTTGTCATTATTTAAATCAGGAAAAATGCTCTAGAAGGAAAGAACATTAATCAATTAAGTTAATAAAAGACAAACATATGGCTAGTAACACACTGTGATACTTCTTAAAACCTTTAAAAATTATTAGAACAGCCGAAGAAATCCACTTTTTTTACGCTATATACAGTAAACATTTTGGTTTTAGTTTATTACAGGTCCATAGATCAAAGTTTCAGATTGAATTTTCTGATATTTACATCTAAAACGTGTTGACCAGCTAAGAACATGCTAACTTCAGTCACAGGCCACCGAATTAAGCAATGAAATGGAACAGGGAGTGTTTTAAGGAAGTAACATGATTAATGCTTATATCCCCAGTCTTTTTTTTGTAATGCTTTTCTAAAACTTGTACTACAGTCTTTCAGCTTTTATTTGTTTTGGGGGTGTCTGGTTTTTTTTTACTTGCTAGTATCGTTGTATAAGCTACAAAGGCGAACAACGATGAAGTGGGTCAAAATAATAGATGAGACATTATTTTGTTTATATATCATAGTTACTTAAAAACACAGTATATATTTATACAACTTTTACATTTCTTTTTTAAAGCAACTGTTGGTCACGTTACAATATTTTAGATCACCTAATCACACAATTAGATTTTGATCTCAAACCCAAATGTCCTCACTTTAATACAATAATAATAAAATTGGCCCTCGTGTTTTAATACTTCTGGAGTGGACTGTATGTGATATACTTTAAAATACACAGATTTCCAATCATAAAAAAAAAAATAATGAAAAAAAAAAATGCTGCTTGTGTATTTTGGTCATCTTACATTACTCTAAAAAAAATAATGAAAAAAAAAATGCTGCTTGTGTATTTTGGTCATCTTACATTACCTGCTAAAGCACCGACTGTAGTTTATCACAATACTCGGATCATCCTGGTCTCTTCTTGTCTCCATATACATGGAGCCCCTGTTCAAAGAGTTACTTATAGATAAGAAATGAACACCAAAGTACGAATAAAGCCTCTGAGCACTCAAGGATCAGTCTAAGCCAAGCCAACGAAGAACCATCATACTTTTATTGTCCTCTTTTCTGCAGAGACATAGAGACCAGCCTGGATGAAAAATGGCCACAAAACAAACATAGCAGACAAGAAGACAGTGTAGAGATGACAGATACGGTCCTTACTCAATTTATCCGCACCTATTCCTGAGCTAGACATACACAGACACAAACACATACTCGCACAGAGAAAGAAGAATGATAGAGAGAGAAAGATAGATAGAGAGAGAGAGAGAGAGAGAGAGAGAGAGAGAGAGAGAGAGAGAGAGAGAGAGAGAGAGAGAGAGAGAGAGAGAGAGAGAGAGAGAGAGAGAGGGAGAGAGAGAGGGAGAGAGAGAGAGCCTTACAGAAATCATTTCTCTAAAATTCCTGGTTACTTTAAGCCGGCTGCATTATGGCCTGTCAGACAAAAGCGCTGTTGATTGTGCTGGTGACAGAAAAATAGGGCAGTGGAGCACTGGGTGATGATAGCACTCGGGAAGTGGTGACAGGCATGCAAGGCACTACACACACACACACACACACAGAGTTCCTAAAAAAATTCCTTCAGTTTGGCTCACAATGTAAGAAGTGGGTTTTTTTAGCATGTGTGTGTGTGTGTGTGTATGTGTGTGTTTGAATCCAGCTTTGGACTGCTTTGTCCACTCACCCCAAATTAATACAATTAACCCACTATTAGGTGGCACCCCAGAAAGAGCAACACGGTAGTTCTGAAACAGCAGGAACACACAGACACACACACAGAACAAAAAAACACTTGGTCCATTCATATAAATCTGTGGAATTTTCATTTGTTTAGGACTAAACTAAGAAAACACTGTTTTAAGGCAGCCGAAACACATAGATTGCTATTGCTATTGACTTTTTTTATTGGCTAGTCAATCTACAGCTACACGAATGTGTTCAGAATCGAAACATTTCTCTTAGATATGTTAAAGAAATCAGAAGGAAATATGTAGTATGACTAAATTAGACAGTATTTACAAACCGTCAGGTGAAAATCAGTGAAAAATCATAGTCTAGATCATAAAACATGAAGCTATTAACTTGTTTTAGCTAGCCAGACTAACGGTAGACAAAACTGTCCGGAATAGAAACATTTCTTCCGGATATGTTGAAAAAATTCCAAAGAAAAAGATGTAGTATGACTAAATTAGACAGTTTTCACAAACCGGTGCACTTCAGTGAAAAAATCATAGTATAGCTTTAGCTAGCCAGTCTTAAGCTTAACGAAACTGTCTAGAATAGAAACATTTCTCTCAGATTTGTTGATAAATATAGAAATAAAATTAGTACGAAAAAATGTGTACACCATCAGTTACACACCGGTGAGACATTGTATACCTTATATCATACAATATAAGGCTCTAAAACGGCTATGACATTTTTTATTGTTATTCGTTTTATTATATTTATACTTATTTTCTATATATAGACATGATTAGCAAATATCCATGAAAAAACCTCCATGGTAAGGAGGAAACCTTTAGTTATGGTCATGAGGAACACTTTTAAAATGGATTGTGTATGGAAAACCTTTTTGGCTACTAAACGTATCGATATTTCTTCTGAGAACAAACTTTAAAAAAAGTACATTTTAATTAACAACTACTTAATTTGTTGTCAATAAGCCAATTATCCTGGTTCAGGCTGCAGTTCAACTTGGTTCAATCAATACCTGGTGTGGGGCAGGAATACACTCTGGGGTAAACCTGGAAACTGCGATGCTACTCTCAACCTAGAGTCTGCTTGAAAAAAATTATAAGCAGTGTTGCTGAAGTAAAAAAGAAAATAATAATAATAAAAAAATCTAAGTTCCCTTCTATTATTTTGCCACTACAACTATGTTCCCCTATTTTAGGCCAAATCACACATCCATGCTTTTAAATGGAGTACATTTCAACCACTTAAATTTCTACCCCATCCTATTATCATCATCTTCGGACACACGGAACCAACTATTTTAACTCCTGCCATGAGTTTTAACAAATTAAAATAGCAAACAGTAAATGAAATAGCGATTTAAAAAGAACCGTCTACAATCCAGCAGGGAGGCGTGTCTAGAAAAAAAACCCTGCCTAGAGACAAAATCTTACGACGCCAGCAATGAAGATTAATGTGCAAACGCCGGCAGCGAAAACAGAGCCGCATTCAAACTCCTATACAATTAAAATCAAGGAAAATTGATTAATACGCAGCCGCACATGGGTTTGGAGTGTTTAAGTAATCTGGCCAGGGCAGCCTCTCTGTTTAATTACACCTTTTCTTATTAGCGATAGATGGTCAGCAGGGGTATAATTGGGGCAGTAGGGAATGTACTTCTGCTTCTACTAATCAAAAGAGTAACTGGACGCATAGTGAATGTATTATTTTTATGTATGTCAAATTCGAAATTAAGGTATTTAAAACATGAGTTGCAACTTTTAGTCAATGTAGATGTCGGAAAGAGCAAATATATTCAATTTATGGCAAATTTAGGTATGCAGATGACCTACAAATGGTGTTCTAGTGACCAAATACTGCACCGTAATGGTATTAAGACACTGTTATGTTACACTTTATGTGGTAAGCTGGGAACACTGGATGCTATTTGCGCTTAAATTACAATTAAACTGCATGAAGTTTAAGATTTTTGGTGGGTCTTGGGAAGGCTAATTAGTGTAAAAATTTGTGCGAGGTAAGACAATATTACTTTGTGTAAATACAGAACCACGAATCGAATTCATTATGGTTCCCGATTTGGATTTTCATTTCTTATTAAAACACACAATTACTGGCAAATGTAAAATCTGTAAGTAATTAGAATTTTAATGCATTTTTAAGGAACGTGACAGCGTCTGGGTCTGTCTGCAAACCTGGCGGAATGAAAGGTCAAAAATATTTACCTGCAAAACGTCAGGCGCACAAAGAGAGGCAAAAAAAAAAAAAAAAGAAAGAACCCACACAATAGGTGAAAGAAGGCGGGGAGTAAATGGTAGTGAACAGCAACACAAAAATATAAATTGGATTTAAATTGGTGTGTAATGATGTCGTTTCTTTCACCCTGCTTTCTTTTTTCTCCCGCTGTAGTGAACGCACACCTGCTGTTCGATAAAGAATGTCTTCTCTCCAGGAAATAAAAAAACCTTGGCTTTTCTAGACCATTGTGCTATCTTTTTCTTCATTCTTATTCCGTTTCACATTCGTCCACCCACTGACCCACAAATACACACACACACACACACAATCAATGGCTTTTGTCCTGTGCATCCGTACAGTTGATTTTTTCCCCAAGCAATGTCAAAAAAGAGTCACT
This sequence comes from Bagarius yarrelli, assembly GCA_005784505.1. Lineage (NCBI taxonomy): Eukaryota > Metazoa > Chordata > Actinopteri > Siluriformes > Sisoridae > Bagarius > Bagarius yarrelli. The sequence goes on along the minus strand of VCAZ01000099.1, from coordinate 520,867 downwards.
GTGCTGTCACAGAACCACAGCAGCGTGAAAGCTACATATCAACCCTGACTTAACATTGCAGTGCTGCCAGAATAGAGGTGTGTGACAGCACCACGCAGTGTCTTGAGACAGTAGGGTTAGGGGTGGTATGTTTCTGTTAAGGTTAAAGGGGACAGGATTAGTGTCAGGGAGCATACCGGACTGACTTTGCACTATTCTACTGAAAATAAGCAGTGACATGCGTTAACAAATACTTTTACACAAAATGAATCTTTATTATAAGGTTATTATGAGTGTATTGGTGTTAAATTGTAATAATTTATAGTTTTTAATAATTGGAACATCTTTCACAAAGTGGATAAACGGAGCATAAGTATTTAAATGCTTAAAAAATGCTGTGGAGTGCCTATTCAACCCAAAAAACGATCAGTAAGATTATACACTAATGTCAGGTGAAGAGGTTTGTGGTGCAATTGGTGTTCCAGTGTATCCAAATGTTTAGTCAGAATCAGGGCTCTGTGGAGAACACTCAGGTTGTTTAACACCAAACAGAACACACTATTTCTTCATTTCTTCACCCAAAACTAGATTATTTGCATCAAGTACATTTTTACTACTTTATTCTTTAATTCTTCAACACATTTTTTTACAAAAATCTGGTTATTCAGTAAAATACACTTTATCCCCTGTATATGTCTTTTTGGTGAGGTTTTGCATGGATGGTTTGAGATGAGGTATCAAAAAATGGGTAATTTCTCTGCATTTTGTCTCATCTGTACCTATAGTAGCTATTTAAGGAAATAAAATGCTTTGAAAGGAAGAAGAATAGATGAGACCTATTGTGTCGTGAAAACAACATGTTTTCCTGCACATCCCTTTCTCTTTGGGAAAAAAAAATCATTTTATCATCCTGAATTTCTCCAGCGCTCTCAAGGCTACTGCAGGCACAAATTGCTTAATAAAAAGCCTAAATTAAAACATCGGGGAACGCATAGGTGCTCGGTGGAAAGCAAGGAAGGTAGCAGGGACTAATAATTACTAGCATTTCACAGTAAAGGCCATCAACCCAATTCTCATATCTTACAATCCCTAAGCAAACAGGCTGCACTACCATTCCCATGCTAATGACTCTCCGACTCCCTGCATTGTAAAGAAACCTGCGGCACACAAACATAGGAAGTGCAGGAACCTGTTCCACACAATCCTAAGGATAAAACAGGGAAGTAAAACCAGCGGTGTGGATCCAAATGAATCAAGGTTTATCTTCCAGCTCAAGCGTAATTCATTCAGGTAAACATCCTGAGATGTTTTCAGATGAGCACATTATCTTGCATTCTGGTCACAGGCTAGTTAGCGGGCTGTTCTCTACCCACAGCTATTTTCACTCTGTTTGTTTACTCCTTTTAACTCCTACTTTCATAGTGCGGCGTTCAAACCTATCCGGCAGACCGCGAAAGAGACACAGCCTCCAGGAAGTCTGTAGGATTCTCAAGAATGTCAGCGGTCCTGAATCCGACCCACGGCCACAAAGAAACGTACAATACAAATGTAGGCAATAAGAATGCAGAATAGAGAAGAGAAGAAAAACTAATAAAGAGCTGTAGGACATCAAATAAAGAAGTTGCCCTGCTAATACTCTTCTTCATGCATCAAATTATCAAGTTATCGATCCTGTGTTCATAATGCAGTGAAGCATTTGGCAGGCATTAATACGAGAAGCGCTCTGATGGAAATCTGAAATCAATGGCAATGTAAAGAAAGTCATTACGGCCTGCGGGAATCAGTGAACACAAAGAATATAGTCTGATTTGTGCACAAAGCCTTACGTGAGGTGCTTTATAAATCAGATCCAAATGGTCTGTCTGAAAGGGGTTTTTATTCTGTTAACAACTAACTAGAAAATCCGTGAAACAATCAGAATTTGAAATTTTATTACTTGTTGACACAAATATCACAAAACGATGTTATGGTAGCTCAATGGTTAAGGTGTTGGACGTCTGATGCAAGGATCATGAGTTCAAATTCCAGGACTAACAAGCTTTGAGCAAGGCCCGTAACCCTTAAATTAGATAAATGTATGCTGTTTTGGATAAGGGCGTCTTCCAAATGCCTTAAATGTGGCTGACCGACACCATGTGTCAATAAAAGTACAGTTTTATTACTTACAAAAAGACAAATAAACCGAAATAGTTTTATTCTTGTTCTGATAATACAGGGTAACAGAGTTTGTTATGTTCAATGGAAGACTTCAGACGTCAGGCATTATTGAAAAATCAAACAAGGTTGTCATTCAGTCAGCGCCGTAGCCTAGTGGCTAGCGAGTCATTAATATCGCGCTATTGCGCTACTCTTGTTATTTTTTTCTCTCTCAACACTTACTATTATAAAAAGGCCGAAATGGCTGAAAATATATAGCTTCAAAATGTTATAAAAATACATGTAACTTTGCTGGAAATGAATACAGATTGTTCTGTTGCGATCTGTAAGGAGTACATTTTCACACACTAAAATCTTCACACACTTTTTCCTAGCATATCTTTATTTTAACGAGAGAGTCAAAGATGAAAAATATAAACACTTTTCTTCCTTACATTCCATTCATGCTGTTTTCTGTCTAACACATCCGAATCTCTGCACAAAAAGTGTGAGGCAGCGATTACACCGAATGACTTTAATGGCACTCTTCGATTCAACGCCAAACCCTTTAGCACACATCTCCTCATTCACTTCACTGCATTTAGCCACTTTTCTGGGTGCACAGCACACACATTCAAATACACGCAAATACACTCAAGCACACAAGCACCCCCTCATACCCCCCTTCATCCACAGTCACATATACGACCCACACACTGAAAATCAGGACCTGGAGGTAATGCCAGTTAGTAGTTATTCTATTCAGCGCTATTATCCATGCCAAAGTAGAGCCTGGAAGAGAATGAGGAGGGTGTGTGTGTTGAGGTGGGGGCTTGTCAACCCCTGTGCAAAGGGAGAGCAGTGGTAAAGCTGCTGGGCAAACGAGAAAAAAAAAGACTATGAATTATCAATGTCTACACAGCCAATAAAAAACACACACATATATATATATATATACACAGAAACCCCTCAGTCTGGCCGAATTTCTTTACCCACAGGGGGTTTCAGAAGTCTATATTCACAGGATTCTGTAGCTTTACACACCTCAGGGACACATCGTTGGCCAGACAAGGCCAAACGAGAATAAATTTGTGTGTCTGCACTGAAAAAAGGATTTTGGTTGGGACGGTGGATTTTTTTTTTCCTTTACACTTTTACACGCCTCCTAAGGATCACCACTGTCAAAATCTTTCAATTAATACATTCAGTAAATCATCAGCTTTGGGTCCAACAAACCCAAAGCTAGGCGGAACAAAATACTCCAGTGAGAGGAAGAAGGTAGAAGGCAAAAAAAAAGAAAGAAAGAGGAACTAGAGCTTCATTGGAAAACCACATTATTTATCTCCCTTTACCACACACACACACACACACACACACACACACATACTGCATGGCATAAAAGGGATGCCTAGAACAAAAGAACCGGGACAGCAGTCGCACTAATTACCAAGCTGGTCCTTGACAAGCCTCTCCATCCTCCCAACATTTCGACCCCCTTCTCTGCACCCAACAACATCAGCAACACACTGTTTTTAAAGAAGATACTAAAATACCTAGTCCCGCTGGCTGCGTTCGCTTAGGTTGAAAATTCTCTGTTTTTTCTGTTTGTTAAGATTTTTAACTAATATCTATATTCCATATTGATCTTTCACAGCGCTCAGAAGGCCGATCAGCCTCATTCAGTCATTCCCTCTGCATCAGTATTTCTTTCACAGGTATCTTGATCATGATGTAAACACAACACTTGCTGAATTTTACGCACAGAATAAACAGAAGTTAGCTTTAGCTTTAGATTTCTGGAATTTGCTTGGAATTGACATGGTTTTCTCTTCTGGTAGCCTAGCCAACTAGTCTAGTTTGGTGTGTTTTGCATTTTGAAATGCTTTTTTGCTCACCACAATTTTAAAGAGTACCTATATATGGCTATATGCCTATACCTGTCCAATTTCCTGTAACGTCTCTTTATTGAGCTCACCCCCCTAAGTCTAAGTCTCCTTTGTTATTTTCATTACTGTGGCAGTACGCTATATTGCCAAAGTTTGTGCACACCATTCAAACCTACCTATATAACTGAAGTGTCCTGCCCAAAGCTCTGACCACAACCCCACTGAACACCTTTGGAATAAACTGGGCCACCGACTGCAGCCCTATTAGTACTGATTCTTATGATTCATTATTTTGTGACTAAGGAAACAAATTTACACAACCACACTAGACAATCCACTAAAAAACATTTCCGGAAATGTAGAGGTTTCTATAAATGTAAGATGTTCTGCTCAAGCTGTTGCCTTTTAAATGGTACAAATTTGATTTCAGTTGTGTTCACATGCTGCTGAGAACTGTTGAGTCCCCAGGCAGGTGCCTTGTGACTCACAGAGGCATCACAGTGATGGGAAGTGGCTGAACAGAAACCCTAAATTAATAGGACCCTCGAGAGATTCGATCCAGAAAGCTTGAATTTTGAGATTGAAACCCTCCCCTGAGGGTTAATGGTTTTTTAATTTATCTGTAATAAAACTACCGTTCATGATGGAAAACTGGGTATGGTATATCTGACGATGGCTTCGACCTTCAGACTGACGACAGAAGGTACAGACTACGTTTCTGACTGCAGAGAATAAACTAATCACAGTTCATTTTGTTTAATCATGTTTAGTATTTTATAGAATATTTATATAATATTATATGCACAGAGTACAGTAACAGGATTGTTTATTTGAGTCCCTAGGTGATATAGATGGATGGATGGATGGATGGATAGAAGGAAGGAAGGATGGATAGGATCAAATGTATAGATAGATATTACAGAGCCGATTAAATACAATGACATAGACAAACAGAGAGACAAATGGATAGATAGATCTCACATCTTTGGAAAATGTAGTACTTAGTGAGGCCGTGTAAAAATACAGCTAACGCCGGTGTATCGCTATTCTAACCGCTAGTATCGATACATATTTACATATATTTATGTATAGCAAAATGTATTGTATTGCAATATATCGTTATATATTGTATCGTGACGCATGTACTGTCATATGTATCGTATTCTAAAGCCTTTGCCATTAAACAGCTAAGGGTCACATTTGCGGACATGGTGCTTTACTTATTTCATGAGAAAAATACAGTAGCATAACAGCTGTTTTTTCCATGTTGGCCAATTAAAAAAAAAAACGTGACAAAAATCTAACTTGATCCCTGTAGAATCTGACCAATCAGATAACAACTATTTTTTCAAACACGTAGCCTATAATTCGTTCTAAAGCTCAAAGTAGCACATCTGCAACACATACATTTAGCCTGGAACTGATATGTACGTCTAACACGTTCTCTTTCCCTCAAGCCAGTGAAACTCTGCACTAAGCTCTTAAAGCTGCTGCCACTCAGAGAGCTGTCAAGGGTCTCATTCAGTTACCCCGGTCTGTATCGGGATGTGAATGCTGAGGTTCAAAATGACCTCTCACATATATTTCAGCAACCTTTCCAACTTTTTTCGACCCTTGTATCATTCTTGGCTTAGATACATGCTGGGCTTAAATAACAGTTTGCGAAGGTTTGAATCCCTTAAGCTGCAAAATACAGTGTGCAGACATGCAGTCACACCTGCTATTACTCAGCTTCCATCGTCTGCATTCAGGAGGCACAACATTCTGACACGTTTCTAAAACAGAACTGAACTTTCTTTTATGTAAATCTTGTTAAACATTGAAACAGAAGATTCAAGATAGAACCACAACTACATTAAATAAAGCTCTGCCAAGGTGCCAAACTGCACTGCAAACTCAATAACTGCAGTGTAAAAAAAGGGAATTCAATAATGTATGAGATATCTAAGGTTTTTTGTATTTTTTTTGCACGCTGTCTTTATTTTCCAGCCGCTCAGTGTGTGTTTGTAGAAGTGCTGGAAATTTATTTTTAACATTTCTTATTTAGGGATGTAGTTTAGAGTGAAATCCGATTAATTAATAAAAAGCCTGAACATGTGTACGCTACACACCGAACAGGTTCACTGTACTTCCTGGTATCACTGCATTCCACAATAATCCCCCACCTCCGCTAAAGTGCTGATTTTACCGTGACAGCCCCCTTTTATCCCTTCATGTTTGCAGACGCAGCACTGCATGATCACTGCTTCCTTCGTCCCTTGCAACTTGGACTAAAGATCAATACGCATGTTAAACAGAGCTTCGGCAGCTGTCAATCAAACGAAAAAAAAAAAAAAAAGAAACATTTATTATGCCAGGTAAAAACCAAGCCAAACCGGCCTCCCAGCCCTGCCCATCCGCCGCTCAAGTGTCATAATGTGTCTGTTTTGGAACTGCGATCCAATTTCCAATGTTAACAATGCTCACATGAATGAATGTCACGTTGAGAAGAGAAGCACTCTTAGTAAGTGAGATTTTTTTTTTTTTACCTCCAGCCACAAATGCTAAAACACTTGGTTAGCATTCCTCTGTAATTTAAGCGTCTGGGTTGCATCCATTCAGAGAGCTGAAAAGCACTTTCTATGGCATGGTAAGTATTTAATTGGCTGTCTGCTTGATCACAGAAGCACATTTGATAACGTTAATGACAGGCTGTACAACCTGAACACCCAATCCTGTCAGTAAATGCAGTTTTCCTAAAACAATATCTCTACAGGGGGGTTTACATTTATACGTGTGTGTGTGTGTGTGTGTGTGTCTGTGTTTCTGCATGTCTGTATGCACTGGTCTTTGTTGGAGAACAAAAGCACCACCATGGCGGCGCATTCTAGATCAATCCCATGAACAAATTTTGGACGCCATCACCCTCAGAGTCTGCTGTCTTGGCTGAAAGATGAAAGCAAAGTCAACAAGAAAAGCCCGGCTGACAACAGACCACCTGCGCTTTATGGTTCACGGGGGCAGCGTGACTGAGGTGAGCTCTGATGCCCTTTAACCTCACGTGGCTGATAAGCTGCGACCGCGGTGTGCTGGGGAGCTGGTTGTTAGTAAAATAAGCAACGAGCGAGAGAAGAAGACAGGCGGAGAGGGAAAAGATGACAGAAAAACACTGACAGATACCGCATGGATAAACCTAACCCTTCAGCAAACACACAGCCGTCACTGCAGGCTTGCTGGAGGAATTAGGCAGCAATGACATATACGCCATTTTCTTATCTCCTAACACATTGATCAACCACAAACAAACACCTACTTAGACTTTAGTCTTGAAAGACAGATCTTTTCTATACAAAAATGAGAAAATAATTACCTCGACATCATATAAAAGAAAAAGATATTAGTTTTATTACTGCTCAACCTTTTCCTCCTTTATTCCTTCCTTTGTACATCTGTCCCAGCTGCATAATAGAGACACTGAGATAAATAACATCACAATAAGATTATCTGGGTTGCCATATTAGCATTTTTATAACACATTTGTGGCATTTGGCAGACGCCCTTATCAAAAGCGACTAACATTTATTTCATTTATTTAACTGAGCAATTGGGGGTTGAAGGTCTTGCTCAGGGACCCAACAGTGGTAACTTGGTCCATCAACTTAACCACTTAACTACCACCTCCCCCAACGTGACTCTTGAATTTTGTTTTTATTTGGCTAATGCCTTTTTTGACAGTTTTGTCTAAATGTCTTTAGGTCTTAAGTTACGATATTTAAAACAGTTTTACATTATATTCTAAACTGGGTCCGTAATATTATAAAGAAGCGTGCAGTGATAAAATTTTGAATGAAATATAATAGCTATCTAGCTAGCTTTGTTTTTTTTCTGCTAGCAAAACCACAGGTATTTACGAAAGCATCTTTACGTAAAATATATAACTTTTTCGGTCGTCTGTTAGGATTATTATCCACGATTATTAAGTCTATATTTTATGTATTTTTAAATTTATTAGAATAAATAACTACTTTTTAACATTGGAACCTAATTTGTCTTGTACGGCAGAAAAGTTAGAAACCCAAAGAAGACGACACTAAAAGAAATCCCTAATTACCTGTATTCTGTCCTATGCGTCATTTTATCTCGCTAAAATATCTACCAAAAAAATCCTGTACCTTCAACCTTGTTGCTTCGCCCTGCTACACGTTCACTCTCGCCCAATTTAACGACTAAACCTAAATGCACTAAAACACTTTAACCATAAACAAACAGCGTCCAGACAAAACAAGTCAACTGACATAAAAATGCTTCACAGTCTGTTTAGTCTACAGCAGACCTGTCAAACATCTTCCCTGACAGGACCGGATGAACAGGCCACTGGCTGTGTGAAGACATGACTGGAAGAGTTTGATAACAGAATAAGAAAATCCTTCAAAAAAAAAAAATTCTCCAGGGTTCTGTGATCAGCGAAAAGGCTGCCCTTTCATTGCCGGAAAGATGGAGAGAGAGAGAGAAAAGACTCAATCAGAACCGATTACAAACACAAGAGTCCACTCTGTCCCTGCATGCTAATCTCCACAGTCGTGTAGTACAGTAGAGGGAGGAGAAGAACAAGCTGGTGTGCATATCAGACTGTATTACAGGACCTCTTTGTGTACTGAATGTTTCCCACAATAGAATTACCGGCTAGGAGGCTCCAGCTTTCTGTCTGGGCTGATAAAAACTGAACGAGGACTCTGTTAAACACACGTTCTAATGCTATAATCGTCCTTCCTTCTCCTTTTAATATCTGTCACTCTTCTGGTTGCTTATAAAATTTCCAAAGCGCCAGCCTCTGGCATACATTTTTCTTCTGTAGACAAACAGAAAGGCGGAAAATGGTAAGGGAAAGCAGCAGGTATGAGCGTATAAATAAGGTCTAGTGACAGTGAGTGCAGTGCAGGATTAGGTGAGTCTCACACACAACAATTAGAGCTGCATACGTGGCTGCTAGTGATGGATCGCAGGCCAAATGCCTTGGCTCACATTGGAAATTTTTCACCTTTATTCTCATTACGTTTGCCCAGGAACTCGACTGGGGTTTGAAAGCACATAGGGAGTAAATAGGCCATTGCTGGAAATTCAATAATGCATGCTGGACGGTGTGCTTTTTGGCTTCATTGGGTTATAAGATAGAAGAGGATTGAGCTATCCTGCACACCCGAGAAGCTCACCGGACCAATATTGGCTTTGCCCCGACTTTGCTCCACTGAACAGGAACGTCAAATCAAAGCAAGCTTCTTTTTGGATTGTCTTTATCCTAAGGTTTCTCTTTTTCTGTTCCACCAACCGCTACCCCATCAAATTTTAATTGGCAAGGCATGAGCCTTTCTTCTCCGTCAACCACTAGCCATTCCCCAGTGTCTTACAATTCTTTGCCTGTCAGCAATTTACGCTCCAAGGATGGGGAGTGCTTCCTAAAAAGAAAAAGAATTTTAAAAAAAACAGAGAAAAGGAGACATAAGAAAGGGGAATTTGGCCACATAGGTTAAATTAAATTCTATAATACGAATAATATGCAGAAACTCCCGCCTTGCTGATAAATCACTATTCACAACGGCACTGTATTCATCTTTTGAAGCCGTTCGAGGAGGAGGGGAGAGGTACGTGAATAGTGAACCTCCAGCGCTCATTAAGCCATACCTCCTTTCTTTTGTGCTCGGGGGCTGATAACGCAATCCCCGGACTCCGATTCGGGCTAACGCTGATTGCTACACACTCACACACTCATTCATACATACAGAGACCTGTTCCATCTTGTTTTTTAGCTGCTAATGACTTTATCAGCTCCTCATATTAAACCTCATTTCGTTGCAACTTAATGAACAACCGTAGCCAAGTGGGAGCAAATAAATTAACAGGGACATACCAACAAACTCACCCACACACAAACACACACACAATCCTGACCAAAGCCCAACTGTGTGATACACTGCTTTCATTAGGAAGATTTCCAGTCGAGCTCATTGGTGAGTTATAGAAAGATAATAAGCTAATATATCACTCATCTGCCTAGTAAAAAATTTCTTGACAAACCAGACCCGGAAAAGGATCCACGTCTCTTAATGAGTTGCTTCTCCACTGGTAGGTGTGTGTGTGTGTTCGGGTATATTTATGTATGAATACCCAAAAGAATGTAAAATATTAAGGCAGAATCTAACAGCATGTCGCGAAACTGAATAGACACAATGGGGTAAAACAAAAGAGAAAAGAACAAGGTAAAGCAGAGAGATTCCCCCACCCCAGACAGACAGACAGACAGACAGACACTCAACCGCCCACACACACACACACATAAATGCACACTGCACTATTGCTTTTCCTCAAGCAACTCTATAAAAGCCTCCCTTCTGTCTGGAATGGTAGCCCACAGTAGCATTTTATCCTAACCAAACAAAGAAATTAATTGGCATCGTCGGGAAATCAGTGGAGCAGCAACAGCAGCATCAATCCACTTTTTCTTGACATTTCTTCCACCAACTACATAAGATTAATACTCATACACTATTTATGATTTTGTTCTGTATATCTCTGCACTTATCTTCCGATCGATTCTCGTTTCTGATACGCACGTGCTTTCTAAAGTTATTTCCGTTTCCAACATGTACCGCTCCGTACATGCCCATATAAGGATAATCACCTTAATGAAAACGAGCAGTGTGTACTTTTTTCTGGCTTAAGCATTATTCAAAATAATAGAAATGATTTAAAATAGCTGTTTCAGTGTTTCCATGGTAACAACACTAGGGTACACCCTGTTTCCTCACCAGTGTGCAAATACATGCATTGTAGGCTGACTTGACGGCTCTAATATGTTCATAGTATAAATGTGTGTGAGTAAACATGCCATGCTATGGGTTGGCACTGATCCAGGGTGCACTCAGAGATTCAGCTTTCTCCTAGCCCTGTGTAGGACAAAAAATGGATAGATGGATGGATGGATGGATGGATGGATGGACAAAATTTTACTTATCAAATCCATTTGTTGCTGTTGCAGTGCAAATACTGGAAAATTATAACAAAAAATAAACACCTAGGGATTAGGATACAGATCCAGCACTAGCATCTTGTCGGTGGTTAAAGAAACCTGAATCTTTTTTCCACCACCGCTGTCTTTCGTTGTCGCTATCAATCTTATTACATGGCTCATCCTTTACTTCTTTTAAGCAAACACTGATCTAAACTCTGGATAGTGGAAAAATGTATTTACTTGGCAGTACTGAAATTCCACTTCCACTTATGCAAACACACACACCATAAAACAGCAGCCGGTGTTAATTAAAAAATGACTACAAGAGAATCCAATGAAGAAGTTTTTCCAGAACTGTATTTTTATCCTAAGGAGTGAGTTTTTACAGCAATTGAATTGAAGTTCTGAAAGGAAAGTAACTGCCGGAGATCAGGAAACGCACAAAGAGTATACATTATATACTAGTGGAATATTAGAGGAGACAGCTTTTATTAAAAGACAGCTTTTTTTATGCTGTTTAGACAAGAATAAACGACATTAAAGTCTTATAGTATAGAATAGAGTTGAAATTATATTCTTTAAGCGTTCTTCAGTCGGTCCTCAGGGGGACCCTTAAGGATCCTATGTCGAATTCTGTGTGAGAACGTGTGTGAGTTTTCCTTTTGGAGAAGATAAGAACACTTCACGTTCCAAAAATCTTTTCAAGAACCCCATTTTTCTCTAAAAAGTGTGTTTATATATTAGGGGAAACATAGAAAAGTGTTTTTAAAACTTAATAAAAACTGACTAAGTTACACTAAATAAGGATAATGTCCTATATAAAATCTAATGACACTTTAGGATTTTATATAACATCAATATATATAGTGAACTACTATTTCTGCACTATAACTTAAACTGATTTTCAGACCCAGAAGACATTGATGTATTGACGAATGAGCTAAAGATCAATAATTCATTAAATATTGATACATAATTATGTAATTGAGTGTACAAAAATAACTTGGATGTCTTTAGAAGGCCTTTTTAGCGTGTTAAGGCACCAGCACCCGCATACACAGTCGCACTCCGGCGACCTGGGTTCGATTCCAGCTTGAGTCCTTTCCAGTCCCATCTTTCTCTCTATCTCCCCATTTCATTCCTTTGTCCTACCAATAAAGGCAAAAATGCCCCACCCTCTTAAAAATAAAATTTTATTTTCTATGTCAAATAAAATTTTTTGTTAGCTTTTACAAACAATTAAATGTGTTTTTAAGTGAAATAAAATCTTAGATCAACAATTAAAAAAGATTTAACCCTTCTGGTAGCCTAAAATAGAAATATTTTTTTTTCAGGACAGACTGTATGCTGTAGATTTAAAAAAAAAAAAAAAAACTAGATGCACTAATGGAATGGAAACACAGGAATTGTTTTTCGATGACATCATGGCTCCGTAAATAAAACTCACGAAGACCTCCCGATTAACACACCTTCCCAAACAGAGACTCTCATCCACAGTTGACATTTCTATATTCTACCTTTTTCTATTTGATCACACTACTGAAAAGGATCTATCACAGTGTGCTAGTTCCCCACTAAGCCTTGCTTTCAATACCACACCCACATTGAAGGAAAAAAAAAAAAAAGAGAAGTAAAAAAGGATAAAGAGCAGCTGGATCCAGTGTACACACTCCTCGCTCCAACGCAAGCTTTTTCCACAGGCTCCTATAGCAAACCCGCTGTTGCATAAGCTTCAGGTTTGTTCATGTCCCGTACTGTCCATACAGAACAAACCAAAAAAATATTTTCTCTCCAAGACAAAAGCAAGCACACAAAAAGACTTTTTTTGTACTGGAACATTTTCATGACTGCGTGATGACTCATTACTTTCTTCGCATGGGGTGACACACTGACTTCTGATTGAACTTTAATTCGAATCTCTGTCGCTCGCTAACTTTAGAGTGCACCCCGTTTAATGAACATCCTCGATTGTTCGGCTGACGCGACCCGCTTCAGAAAAACTTTTGCTGGCCAATAACCTTCAGCACAGGCTTCTTGTGACTTTTCCCTCACCTCAATAAAACACCGGGTGATTGAATCAACTCGAGTAGGTCAATAGACACGTGTTCGTTTCCCAGAGTTTGCCTGGGCCACTTAAAGCGTTGCTCGTCCTGCCTGACATTTATTAGATAAGAACCAAGTTATAGTCCTCTCTTTTCTTCATTGTTGCATGAGCTACTTCAGGAAGCGATCATACTGAGAGACAAGACTGTCTCGAGCATTTCTGTGCTTCTTTTTCCTGTTTTCCTGCACTCTGCTTCATCATCTAAGCTTCAGTCCTTCAATCTCAACACAATTCCTTTTTTTTTTTTTAATCTATTCCAACACATTCCTATGTTTTTTTCCTGCATAAATAAATATCAATAGATTCCAATTGCTGCGTCGTTGCTGTAAAAATATTTCGATGCCGTTTCCAAGGACAGCACAGAAGGTATGGAATCCCCAGGAGATTCTAAAAGCACGCAGATGGACGCACACACACAAACACACACCAGGCACACGTGAACCATCCCCCAGCAAACGCTTGCTTAAAATGTCATTAGGAAGTTTGATTAGAAGATGGTTTCAAGTCCAGCTCTCCACTGGAAACGTTTCTCTTTTAACTCCCTCTTAGGAATCACTACAAAGAGCAGGTGATGGTGGGTTTTTTTTATCTGCCCAGACACTGGAGAGGAATCTTAATGAATCTAGATGCTGCTGGCTCGTGTCTTGATTTTATTTTCAAGGACTCGTTGTACATTCTTAAAGCTTTTTCCTTGCTGATAAAACAAAGCGACAGAAGAGGTGCAGACAGTGACAGTTTATCTACTCAAAATCTATACCCGGGAGCTCTTCCAGTCCAATTGTCCAAGTAGTCTTAATCTTTCAGTCTTCTGACTCATCCCTGAGCTTATGTGCAGGTGGAGCTTGATTTAGCTGCTGAGCTTGGTTTATCTTTAGATTTATTACACAGCTGCGGTCCTCAGAAAACACAGGGAACCGATGCAGACAGGCAGCACGGGACTGTGCAATCAGAGAGGGATTATATCCACACAGCCACTACTTTAGGACCGAGTGCTCTTAAGAAACACTCCTGTAGCGCGCCTTAAATCTCCAGCTAATATTAGGAAGGGGGTTGACATGCAGGCAAGTCAATTCACAATGGAAAAAGCAGTCTTTCTTCTAAAGTCACCTGCATGGGAGTGGACTTTATGAAGCTAGAAATATAGCTATGAAGCCAAATGGAAGAAAGAATTAAAGCCAAATGGGTTATATATATATATATATATGTGTGTGTGTGTGTGTGTGTGTGTGTGTGTGTGTTTGTAAGCCATTTCGCTTTTTGTTAAAACAGCAATTAAATGCTATCTAACAATAAAGCGGCCACAAATTAATTTCTGTTATAGAATCAGAGGGATGTTGAGCTGTAACAAAGCACTGGGGGAATCGTTTCATCGTCATGGCAACAAGAAGTTACTTCCATGAGCGCTTCTAAAATAACGGGGGTTTTGAAAATAAATGTAGTTGTAAAGCAGTGAGCCGAGGAAGGAACAAACGTTCTCTACTGCCGGTGGCACTGAATTAAATGCTGAGTGAACAAAAAAAATCTACAGACATGATACATACTGTAGCTAAATAATAATAAATATTTAAAACGGTATTTTACCTATATATTAAACACATTTATTCAAATCCGCCACTTACTATGATGCTAACAAACTTCATTTCAATCACATTCCATTGTTTGATATTTATTACAACAATCTCCTCCAGCACAACACACAGCAACACAGGATTTCCTGTGGAGGTGTAAAAAACTACCACCAGTTCAGAACTGCTGAGGTCAAAGGGCAGAGCTGGGTATCAAGTAGTGCTTCGAAAGACACTGAACTCCTCCATGCTTTTAGAAAACTGACCCGAGTAACATATATTCGAACACAGATAATGACCATTGAATTGCACCACCAAATCGGGTCTAAAACACAACAGAGTGTGTGATCACTTGCAGTCCGAAACAGAGAGGGGTTTGTTTCCAGACTGCTGGATTGACCTCATGAACACAGGACAGCGCCCAAACAATCCGTCAATCAGTCCGTCAGCTAACCTGCCATTCAACCCGAAATCCGCTGAGTGTCAGGCTTTTTCGTGATGTCTAAAACACTTCCTCCTACCCGTGTCTTCTTCTGCAGCTGCCACTGTCTTAGCAACAAGCAGTCCAGGGACTTCACACCGGACAGAAAGAGTGCAGTGTGTCCTCTTCTAACCAACCTCTCACCCTTGGGTTTCAGTTATTACCTGCTCGCACCTGCCTACACAGCCGGCATGTGGTTTATTCTTAGATCGCTGGATACATTCCCGTCTTTGGCCATTCAGGGGAAAGTGTGTTGGCAAAGGCTGCCCTAACCTTTCACTGAGCACAATGTCGACAGAAAAAAATATGCACCTGTTAGTGACATAGTAACACCCTTTTAAACAATTTACAACAGCTACAGCTAGACAACAGCAACGTACACGGTTTAACACCTTTACAGGCACCCACAGTAACATTATATTCAGCTGTCGTTTTCAGGGCAATAAATTTAACAACGGGGGGATCAGCCGAGCAAGCTTACAATACACTAAAAACAGCTCAAACTAATCCTGACAGACATTAGAGCCGACAGATATGAAGAATTCGCATCGACACGGTGTTGAATTAACGTTTTTACAATACTGCAAATTTCCTCTGTGATTTTACACCATACAATAACATGCAGGAGGTGAAAGCGTATTGGTTGATTCTAGAAATTGAACTTCGAAACGAGCGCAAGCCTTTGTCCTGCTTGGGGAAGTGGTGGCTCCGGTTCCATTTCCAGCACTACCAGGTTGTCACTGTTGGCAAGACCCTTAACCCCCAATTGCTTAGTTGTATAAAATAGAATAATGTAAGTTACACTGGATAAGCGCGTCTGCTTAATGCCGTAAATATAAACGTTTTCCATTTACCCCTGCTGATTACCTGGACCAGGTGTGTTCAGTCAATCAAAAGCTGGGCGATTATAATTCACTTGGTATACCCTTACTACACCGTTATTCAAAAAGGTATTTTCCAGCTTTGGATTGACTACAATAGCAGAAAAAAAGAACTTAAGGAACCTACGCTCCCAACCTTCTGATTAGCAGTCTGACACCTTAAATGAGTGATTATCAATTCTGGTGGTACTTAAAGAAAGAAAAGGTGGGGTGGGTGTTACTTTGTTACTACTTCTGACCAGAACACCACTGAACATGGGATGAACTGGAACGCCGACTGCACCACAGACATACTTAACTGACGTTAGTTTCTGATCGAGCACATGGTCTCATATCTTACATTTAAACGAGTGGAAAAAAGGGGAAATAAAGCCGTAAAACAAGATATTAGCTATATCCATCCTTATTTATCACATAATCTATCATTTCTTTTTCCTCTGATCTTTCAGCAAATCTTAAAAACAGTAGAGTGAGCAAACTGTTTCAGCATAAGGTTCTCTAAGCAGACTAATATAGGGACTTAAGTTCAATATGTATAATCGAGCCCACAATTAATAATGTACAGAAAGTGGGAGTAGAAAGAAGGAGAGCAAAACAGAGAGAAAACAAAGCTCTGAGGACAGCCATCATTGAGTCTGAGTCCAAGCAGGAGACCACACAGCGTGCAGTGAATATATTAGACACCGGAAAACTCATGTAATAAAAATAATGAAAGGCAAAAAACTGTGCCAGCAAATGAATTAATTGTTATATAAATTTGGAAAATTAAATAATAATAATACTACAGTTATACACACAGATATATATTGTGGGATCCAAGGTCTGAAATCACTCATACAAATACTATTACAGATGCTAATGTTAATGCCATTTTACCCAGATATAGCAAATGCAGTACACAGTGAAATGAAAGAACATTTCTACAGAACCCCATGGTGCTACACAAAACAACAAAGAGCCACAAAACCGAAGAACAACACAAAGCTAAAGACTAAAAAATAGTTTGTCTTAGCCACATAAAGTGCATGTGTGTAAACTGGTGCAAACAGTGCAGAACAGACAGTGCAAATAAACAATACAAACATTACTGTAGAGAAGGCAGGCAAACAGACAATACAAACACAAAAACTGTGCAAGTAAGCAGCAAGATTGTTGTGCAAACGGCATTTAAAGTGACTATAACAATAACTCTAGACAAATTATACATGTTCTTCTTCCACTTCAGCTGTTCTTTTTTAAGGGTCACCACAGCGAATCATCTGTCTCCATCTAAACATCCTTTTCACTCACACCCACTAACTTCATGTCCTCGTTTATCACATCCATATACCTCCTCTTTGGTCTTCCTCTTGGCCTTCTGCCTGGTAGCCTCATTTCTAACATCCTCCTACCAATATATTCACTATCCCTCCTCTGTACATGTCCAACCTACCTCAATCCGGCTTCCCTGACTTTCTGCCCAAAACATCTAACATGAGCCGCCCCCCTGATGAACTCTTTCCTAATCTTGTCCAACCTCGTTACTCCCAAAGAAAACCTCAACATCCTCAGCTCTGCTACTTCCAGCTCTGCCACCTTTCTCTTTCTCAGCGTCACTGTCTCTAAACCATACATCATAGCTGGTCTCACCACTGTCTCTAAATCATACATCATAGCTGGTCTCACCACTGTCTCTAAACCATACATCATAGCTGGTCTCACCACTGTCTCTAAACCACACATCATAGCTGGTCTCACCACTGTCTCTAAACCATACATCATAGCTGGTCTCACCACTGCTCTCTAAAAACGATACATCATAGCTGGTCCCACCACTGTCTCTAAACCACACATCATAGCTGGTCTCACCACTGTCTCTAAAACCACACATCATAAGCCTGCTCTCACCACTGTCTCTAAACCATACATCATAGCTGCTCTCACCACTGTCTCTAAACCATACATCATGCTGGTCTCACCTGCTGTCTTCACCTCTAGAATGGTCTCACCACTGTCTCTAAACCATACATCATAGCTGGTCTCACCACTTTCTTTAAAACATACATCATAGCTGGTCTCACCACTGTCTTTAAAACATACATCATAGCTGGTCTCACCACTGTCTCTAAACCACACATCATAGCTGGTCTCACCACTGTCTCTAAACCACACATCATAGCTGGTCTCACCACTGTCTCTAAACCATACATCATAGCTGGTCTCACCACTGTCTCTAAACCATACATCATAGCTGGTCTCACCACTGTCTCTAAACCATACATCATAGCTGGTCTCCACCACTGTCTCTAAACCATACATCATAGCTGGTCTCACCACACTGTCCTAAACCATAACATAGCTGGTCTCACCACTGTCTAGTATCTAAACCATACATCATAGTCTCTAAAACCATTCATCATAGCTGGTCCCACCACTGTCTCTCTAAACCATACATCACTGTCTGTACTCTAAACCATACATCATAGCTGGTCTCACCACCGTCTCTAAACCATACATCATAGCTGGTCTCTTTTTTCGGGAACCGAAGCCATGCTTTCTGATACTGTAGTCTACAACTCCTCCCAGCACTTCCCGCTGCCCTGTTTCTCACTCTCTCATTGGCTGTAGGTCATCGCTGATGTATTTTTTACTTAGAACTCAATTTCCATAGCAGGATTTTGAATCTTTGACAGGTCCTTATATTTAGCATGCCAAATATTGATTATCTGATTCTCTCAGATGGCGTCTTTGTCACTTGCGTGAACGAGCACTAATTTGCCTTCGATCTGCGAGTGAAAACCAGGGCTAAAATCGTGCAGGCTGAATTTATTATCTTAGTTTTATAGAGATATTTTATTCGGGTAAAATATATACTTAATCCTCCGTGAAAAGACATTTTAAGGGCCAGCACAGAAGCCACAAAGCACTGAATGAAGGTATGAACACGTTTAATAGCAATCACTTGACACCTGGAAAGAAAAGTGAGACGATGGGTGGAAACGCCAGCTTAAACGACCTCATTAGAAATACACCACAGGGGGAGATAATCTGTACACTCAACCACAGGCATGATTACCACCACACGTTTGCAATAACTGTGTGTGGCAGCATAGAAAGAGCATGAAGTCAGATTTTTTTTTCTCTTTAAATAACGTGGGCAAGAGGAAAAACAGGAGAATTATCAGCTATCAGGGAGGAGTTCTAGTTTAGTTGTTTTTCAAGATTGATTCTAGACTAAAAAAACAAGCTGCTCATCCTATCAATCCATATACAGAGAAGAGAAAGTTACACACACGATTGTAACATATAAACCTGTACGCATCAATAAATATTTAACAAAAAAAGGTGTTGTTTTTTGTGTTGTATACTTTTTCCATTCTAAGTTTTCTATTCTTGTATCCTCCCGCTTGCCCTACATATGCACAGCTGCAGGGAACGGAATGAAACAGTGGAAGGTCATAAATCAGCCTCTAAGGATTAAGCTAACCATTAGCGTTTAAAAAAAGGGACATTACAGGATCATCTGTGGCGGAGGGTCACATGGCATGTAGGGAAGTTTGGGGTAGATTGCTTTTATAGCAACGGATAAGCTCTTTAATACCTTCCGCTTCCCTCTACCAGCTCAGTAATGTAACCGCCGCTTGTTGAACCAAGGCTTAATCTCAGGCCCGTAAAGTGCAAGCTAATAGATTTAGGAATCAACTTGATCTCAAACTGCAAGATACCTTTAGGAGTGCTATTTGTTCATTGTTTTTAGTGTAAGCTCTCAGTAATAGAGGTTAAAGCATGTCAGTGTAAGCAATGCATTTTTCATGAATAGTAAGTCGGTGTCTAGTTGTGAAATATGTGTAAATAAAACAATTCGTAATGTCTGTTTTAACTAAATTTGCATAAAATAACTGCCTGGATGACTTCATTACTCTTGTTTATGCATTATTACCCTGAAAATGCTTCGGTATTTCTTACATCGTTATGCCTAACATGGTCGTATCTTATTATAGATCTGCCTAGACCGGAAAAGGTTATGCTAATTTATGTCCCTCTTCAGTAGCCACAAATCAAACTATTTACAGGTGCTGCACACTCGCTGCGGCTATTTCTTTTCACAAACCCAGACTGCCTGACATATTTATAAATACTAAAATACTAAGCGTGCAACCTTTAATAGTAAAGCAAAAGAAACCACAGACAAACTTACTGGCTACTTCCAATGATGCGTTGTGGCTGACGGCTTCTCCCAGGTAGTTCCTGGCCACACATACGTAGCTGCCATCGTCGGGTTTGCTGCGTCGGCCGTGAACGATGCGCAGGAAGAAGAGTGAGCCGCTGGGCAGGAGCATACGGTGAGATCGTGGGTTGTCCCTGTCTGTCTCCACACGCTCACCATCTTTATACCACTCAACAGTGGGAGCTGGACGGCCCTCAGCCTTACAGTTCAGCGTGGCCGGCTCACCCTTTGATACGATCAGGTCTGATGGGTGCTCCACAATCCGCGGGGGATAGTCCTCCTGACGGAGACGAGATCCTGGGACATGTAAAAGAAATAAAGGAATTTGTAAAGTCTATAAGCAGAATTATTTACTAATAGAATTCATCATGTGATGAAGATGCACCACAGGGAAAATTTGTGAACATGAAGTTCTATCGATAAATTTTAGTATATCGGTTCAACACATCGTTGTCAACAAAGTACACCCGAGAATTTATCCGTGTTTAGCAACATAAGCTGAGAAATGCTAGCTAATAAAATCACATATTTGCTGTAATGTTACTATTTAGTGTTTTTTTTTCTCAGTTGCACTTTAAGTGCGAATTGTGGACACGGCTACATCCAAATCAATGACATTTTTTTTTTTTTGTATAACTGTCTTAAATCAGTTTCACAAAAACACAAATTCAATTTCAAATGTTTTTTATATTTATTTATCTCCAGCTTACTCATTTGTTAGGCATTTAACAAAAAGCGCATTTTCCATAATTTCTTTTCATAGAAAACTCTAATTGTGATGTGTGTTGCCCTCCATAACATCTTTTTTTTTCATAATTTATAATTAATTTTTAATAATCATTTTGTTAACATGTTTTTTTATGCGCCACTTGACATAACGCCTCAACAAGCATTCCATGCAAAGAAATAATTACAAATTACACACTGTGCAATAATCACCCCAGTCAGGCTTTCTAATACACACATACCGTTTTTAACTACACTTTAAATAAAATTAAATAAAATAAATAAAAACCTGTCTGTCTCTATCTGCTATCAGTCAGCACGCGGTCAGTACACCCGCGTTATCGCAAAAAACACGGATCTAATTGCAAGCACATCGCGAAAAAACTCATTTACGCAGCCTCCCACCATCACAGGGATTCCTCCCTCTCTGGATGCTGAGGGCGCTGGTTTCTAACACACACTCATGCCCAGAGGTACTCGGAGGATCTACCAAATTAATCATGTCAACTCAAACCCATCGTCTTCTCACAGTTTACGATTAGATTAATTATGTTATGTCTGTCTTTTACAGACACAAACACACTTCACTTCACATGTACATACCAACAGCCACTATTTAATACCATTCGCATTCCTTTCCAAAAAGTACGATAAGCAGTAAAGCGGACTGGGAAAATGTGCACAGCTCATCCTTTTCCATTTAATTAGATTTATTAGTCGTGGTTACATGGATATTTTTTTCTTTTATCGCCTGCAATCATGTTAAACATCTTAATTAAGTTTCGGTTATGAATATGAAATTGGAACACACAGATGCCGAAAAAGGCCCTGAAGACCTTTCTGAAAGCCAATAACAGTAAAGGGATTGGCTAAAACCACAGCCGGTGTGGATTTATAAGAGGATCTTTCTTTTGTCTCATGCCAACCGTTTAAGACAAAAGTGTCTCTTGTTAGGCACGAGGTTACAGTCATGCTATCGGATTTCTCTGTACTTTCAGTGTGACTGTCTG
The DNA here is from genome assembly GCA_005784505.1 of Bagarius yarrelli. Lineage (NCBI taxonomy): Eukaryota > Metazoa > Chordata > Actinopteri > Siluriformes > Sisoridae > Bagarius > Bagarius yarrelli. The sequence continues at coordinate 498,907 of VCAZ01000099.1, read as the reverse complement.
GATAATAAGCCTGAGCGAGATGCCAAAGAAAATCTTTTCTTGCAATCACAGGGTAGCAAGGCCAGCACGAAGGGGATAGGAGGGATGGGGGAGGAGGGGTTTTTTTTTATTCTATGTGCTTGTGCAAGCTTTGTATTTTTCCACAGTCAGGAGTTTGAGAGGCTACTTCATCCAGATAAGGCGTGATGGAGCCTCGGACCTGTTAATCATGCGATGTTCGAGAAGCAACTACCTTCTAATCCTGAAATTGTGCATTGGCTTCTCCTGGCTGCCTTTCAAGAAAACAGAAATGGTGGTTATTTCCCACAATGTCAGAAACACCTTTACAGAGATAAGTTTAACAAAAAAAAAAATGTTAACTGAGTTGCCAAATAATTTTCCTTTCTAGTTAAAACAACATTGAAGATATAAATTCGACAGAAAAGCTGCATAGGGTAGCACTTTTTTTTCTTTCTCCCAGTGAGAAACAGCACTGTGTTCATCTCTGAAGATTAATTATGACGCTGAAGTTGTAGCGGCTACGGCAGCCCACATGGACCAGGCTCCATGCAGCTTGGCTCCGGTTCCCAACCCTGCGCATCATCCATCACCATCCGGGCGACTGCCGACTCTGCTGCCCAGTCCCTCCACCCAAGGCTGGTGTGTGTTGCCATCCATTACTATCTTTCAAGTATGCGTATGCATAGCAGGCTAAAGCTACATTCATAATCAGGTCACGCATCAGGTGTGCTACTTCCTAACCTCGATATAGCGCATCGATTTGTTTTTGTGAGAATTAGCAAGATTTTGTAGGACAAATTTCACATTTTTATTAGATTTAAAATTAACTAATTGGTTTTTTTTTTAGATATGCAGTTTCTTACTAAATTGTATTGGATTTTGGAGTTAGCTTTAGCAATTCGGGAGATTCAGTAGCGTCAGTAGTTCCGGGGATATTTTCCACATAAATGCAATAAAAGTTGGAAAATAAAAATTAATTTACATTAGATTCACTCCTATATGTTCTAATATTTTTTTTTTTTGTTGTTAAAAAATTTTGTTCTAGTGTTTAGTTTATTCTTATTGTTGCTTTTCTTGTTTTTAGTCAATAAATTCATTAGCAGATACATTTTGCTTTAAAAAAACCCCCAATAATGTTGGAGGTTCTCAGACTATAAACCCTTTTATTACATAGTAAAATCGCATTAAATCCAGATTTTATAGCAGAATTCATGACCACTGGAACTGAGCCTAGGCTACGATTAACGTGTATTAGAACATTATGTTTAGATTCCTGTGTAACTAAAAGAAGGGCATGTAACTTAATACTGGCCATGCAAAGTATTGTGTTAGTGTTCACACCTAAAAAAACGTTCTAGGGACCCCAACACAAAACAAGTGCTTTGTTTTTTGCAAGAGAGCAAAAATCTTGCCAAAAAACGTCCCATATGTTAAAGGTAAATCCCCTCCAAATGCAGTTTCTCTGAGGCAGAACATCCTTCCAACCTCAGCCCATCTGTTTTACTGCTGTTACCGTATCACGGCTCTGGAGGATGAAGGTACTCGTAACAGCTGGACAAATACACATCAGTCCACTGATTTTACATGTGTGTGGGAGCATGGGGTAGGTGGGTGTGTGTGTGTGGGTGAATAAAAAAGAAAGAACCCACATTGGGACAAAAATCTTTGTGCAATGTAAAAGGAATCTCTGAAGAAAATGACGGGATCCAGATGATCTTGGAAGAGTGAGGGGAAAAAAAAGGGGGAAGACTACCGCCGCTAGGTAATTGCTCCCATTTGCCTTCTTGTACCTGCTTTAACTGCGCTGGGGGCAGGAAACCACAAAGCTTAGGGCTTTAATGTGGCTTCTGCAGAGGAAACTAACTGACCACGACTAAGGAAGTGGTCAATATATGCCAACTAAAGAAGTTTGACTTCAATACACAGTGAAGATAGAGGGCTATCCTGAAAAGAGACCTCCCTCTTAGAACATGAACCTCATATGTGTGTGGGGATGTGAATGACATCATCAGAGACGTTACCCAAGTCCTGCTGTTATTCCATTACTGGTATTCATCAGTTCGTCCTTTCAGAGAAACACACACACACACACACACACATATGCAAATCCTGGCTAAATTAGCACTTTGTAAAAGGGAAAGGCTAAGCTGTAGTAGTGCTAACACTTTCATGTGCCAGTTTCGAAAAAATCATTAAAGACTTTAGTGTGTTAATGTGTGAAATATGCTCGAAGCCATGTGAAGAGATGGGTGATAGAAATCCGAAGTAGCAGAAGGAACAGATCACTGAACAGATGTTTCCAGTCAGTGTAAATATCTGACTGGTTCATATATAAATACTAGGGATGTGTGAAAATATTGATATAGCTAACTATCGCAATATTTAGTTTTTCCTGATATCGCAATGACAGTTTTTTTTCCAAGATCATGTAGCCCTAATTTGTAGTATTGCAATATACTGTAATATGTTTATCTATCTATCTATCTATCTATCTATCTATCTATCTATCTATCTGTCTGTCTGTCTGTATGTCTGTATCAGGCAGCCCTAATAGGAAGTATTGCAATATACTGTAATTTGTTTTATTTATCTATCTATCTATCTATCTATCTATCTATCTGTCTGTCTGTCTGTCTGTCTGTCTGTCTGTCTGTCTGTCTGTCTGTCTGTATCAGGCAGCCCTAATAGGAAGTATTGCAATATACTGTAATTTGTTTTATTTATCTATCTATCTATCTATCTATCTATCTATCTATTCTGTCTGTCTGTCTGTCTGTCTGTCTGTCTGTCTGTCTGTCTGTATCAGGCAGCCCTAATAGGAAGTATTGCAATATAATGTAATATGTTTTATTTATCTATCTATCTATCTATCTATCTATCTATCTATCTATCTATCTATCTATCTGTCTGTCTGTCTGTCTATCTATCTGTCTGTCTATCTGTTTGTATTGCAATAGATTGTGATGTATTGCGATATTTATCCTAAGGCCCTAAACAAAATACACAGTCCTGATGAACACACACACACACACATTCTTGTAAGGTCCTAAACTTCTTGCCACAGCTAACCCTAATCTTCTGTTCTTTTAATAATTTCTTTTCCAGTAATTTTCTTTAAATCGTTTATCCTCATGGGAACCAATCAAATGTTTCTTCAATGTCAAAAGGGTCATTTAGGGACTCATGGGACCATCGTGTCAATTATGTGCTTTTAGCTCCAAAAAAAAAAAAAATTACCATTAAACAAGTTTCATATAAAAGCAAAAGCAAGTGACGAAGACAAAATGGCAGCAACACAACTTCCTGTGCCACCGCACAAAAAAACAAACCCTCATATTTCATTTAAATTGAGATTAAGGTGGAGAGAAGAGATAATGAGTAGCCAGCTTGTGAGGCTATGAGAGGAGGAGGAGGAGGGACTTGGCTCAGCACTGGGCTTGTTGTCTAACTTGTTTTAATTGTGTTGGTCCCGTGCCTGGGGGACGTGCGTGCACATGCGGGGGGGATGGTATCTCTTGGCTACAGGTGAGCCCCTCTGTGCCCGCCTGCCCAGAGAATAAGCACACGGCTTATCTCCAAAGAGCCAGAGGTTTAGACACACATGCCTGCATGCATGCAGGCACACACACACACACACACACACACACACACCACTCACCCAAACACAAGCGCAAAAAGCTTTGCACATTCAGAGGCACATGCTTACAAGCACACACACACAGACAACATGAATAAATGCCAAAAAATAGGCACTCATGTATTCAAGGTAGGAAGAAAGATGCATCCTATATACGCCCAGCATGCACTGGATCTCATACACACATGCGTATTTACAATTACCGTTATTAATGTTAGCAATCCATCTGCAGATAATTTGCAGAAAATTGAATTTATTTGAACCTCTTCTGCAGGAGCCATGTTTACCCAGATGAAAATCAATTCCGTAACAAGGCTGAAATGACCTTTTAATTAGACATCATTAGACATAACTACTTTCTAACTGTGCAGCATTATTTTCACTGTCACATTTTCTGGAACGAATATTTACCTCAGACAACAGAGAACACGTTCAGCGAAATTCAGTATTGAAGTTTCTACACTTTTGGAACGGTTTGTGGGAAGCTAATGGAAAATTCTAGAAATGTTTGAAATAACAGGATGCTAAAACGTTCCCAAAGCAACGAGATCGTCCTCGGAGTTACATGTTCTAATAACAATATACATATATTATTTATTTATACAATAAGATAGTAAAAAGTTCCCAAAACATTAGGATAACTAATAGATGGTATGTCCTTGGAGTTAAATGTTCTATAAAACATTATATTATATATATTATATATATTTATATTTCTTTATAAAACAGAATGCTAAAAAGTTCCCTAATACGATGAGATAATTGATAGATGGAACGTCCTTGGAGTTAAATGTTCTAAAAAATATATATATATTATTTATTTATTTATATAACAAAATGCTAAAAGTTTCCAATACAATAAAATAACTAAGCTGAAACGTCCTCGGAAGTTAAATGTTCTAATTACAATATATTTTATTTATTATTTATATAACAAAATGCTAAAAAGTTTCCAATACAATAAAATAACTAAGCTGAAAACGTCCTCGGAATTAAATGTTCTAATTACAATATATTTATTTATTTATTTATATAACAAAAATGCTAAAAGTTTCCAATACAATAAAATAACTGTTAGATGAAACATCCTCTGAGTTAAATGTTCTAATAACAATATTTATTATTTTTATTCATACTTATAAACCTAATTATTGGAATTAAACTGTATCTTTAGCATATATATATATCATATATATATATATATATATATATATATATATATATTATATATATATATATATATAAGCAGTAGGTGATATGACCTTAAAATCTCGATTAATTGAACATTTTACCTCGATAAGGAAATAAATAAATAATTTATTTAACCCTTATAGTTCCTTGCATTTTTTATAGTACAAGCTCTTCCTGTTGGTCAGTCTTGATTTTTGAGCTCTCCGCCACTTTGCTTGTGGCACTGACTGGATCAGATGGTAGTACATTGTAAAAAAGGATTAAAAAAACCTAAATATTGGAAAATTATGTTGGTTAGAAGTTCTTAAATGTGGTTTGGATAACTATTCGATTAATTGTCCAGTCCTCATATATATATATATATATATAAATAGTGGTGGGTTTTTTTTTCCCACTGTTGGTCAGGTTGTAAACCTAAAAAAAGTTTACATTTATACAACCTCGAAAATTAGGATAAGGGTACAAAATAACATTTTGTTGTCAGAACTCAACTGGAACGTAATTGATTATTGAATCACAAATCTGAAGCAATATTGCAGCGTTACATTGTCATGCAATTTGTCTGTAACACCAAGGTATACAAAAGGGTGGCAAATACATTACTCAAACAGAACCCGAAAAAAAAACATGTCTGGTCTTTACCGCAAAGTCTGAGTGACCCAGTTACGATGTGGAAAAATGGTATTCTGTCAGATGACATCAAGATTAACTATCTAGGCCAAAAGTAAATGCATTATATGTGGCACAAATATAACAGAAAGCATACAGCGAAGTTTGCTGATGGTAGGATCATGCTGTGGAACTGCTTAAAGAGGAACGTCGCTCGGAAAATACTGGTAGAGAATTTGTTCCTTTTACTAAATTGATTGATGCATTTTTTGTTATTTGGTAAAACAATTAGTCAAATGATTTAAGAAATTATCTTGCAATTATCTTGTACGAATACAAACACACACACACACTTGAAAACTTTTTCAATTGTCGTAAAAATAACTGTTTACTTGTAATTGTAACAGATTATTTTTGCAGCATATAAAGCCTAGAAAATACAAAATGTAATTAAATAAATATGTGTATCATTAAATACATTTTACTAGCTAACGGATATACACACATAAAGGTAACAGGCAGGATATGGTAGGTGGAACAGGATACAGGAAGCCATAGACATGCTCAGGTCCAAACATGAGTGAATATGAGTATTTTATCGGCACCTCTTAGGACCACATGAGTGCATCCACCCCCTCTCTCCTCTTCACCGACAGGTTTATCCATTATATCTGTGTGGTGTGTGTGTGTGTGTGTGCATGTGTGCCCACATGAAAGCCATGAAGTTTTCTCCACGGTGCACAAGCTGAGAGCAGGGTTGTCTGTGTAGCAAAGCTGGTGGTCTACCAATCCACTTCAAACCATCCTCAGAAAAAGCAGGACGCCTCAGTTCTCCCAACAGTTTGCCTTGGCGTTAGGACGAGGTGTAAACATTACACGGGATGAAGTATCAACCACTAAAAAAATGAAAACCGCAGCAGTTTGGCATACCTCACCCTGCAGACTCTTTGTGTAAAAGAACACCAACATGTAAATAATCTTACATGGATGCACACAAAAATACGCGACAGCTGAGCTCCATTCACAGACAAACCTGTGAGTAATATTACGTGGTTTTGGCTGAGAGTCAATGCCCACTTTGAAGGCACTTTTGGAACAATGCATACAACTGTGTCTGGTGGTTTTTCGCTCTTATGGAAAATCTTCTGACCCACATCTCACCTTCAGGCATTGACCATATCGACTGCAGTGTGCCATGACAGTATCCTGCTGCTGGGCTCAGCCAATCAGAGCAGCCCCTGATGATTAAAAACGATGTCAGGCTGGGTTGACAAGAGGATTACCTGTGTTCTTAGTGTCCACAATGCTGATACCGCCTCACAAAAGAATGGACTGTAATCTATCTATTCCTGGACTTCCACTCCCGACCCTGCCTACATATTACACAAGAAGGTGTGCAAACACAACCTGCCCTGACTGCAAGACGAAAAAATCAAAATGTCTACTAGCAATAAATCCTGAGCCTTATATCAATATTTGACATCAGCGATCGTACACTTTATGGCCAAAAGTATGTGAACACCTTACCAGCACACTCATAACTGATGTCTCTTTATGCTTCAGCATTGAGATGTCTCTTCACTGGATCTAAGAGACTCAAACACTGTTCCAGCATGACAATACCCCTGTGCACAAAACCACTGTTTGGGTTGGCGTGCCCTGCACACCATTCGGATAAACTGGACCACCGACTGCACCCCAGACCTCCTCACCTGATTTTAGTGACTGAACTTACTAATACTTAATAATTCTTCCTCTTCTCCTTTCGGCTGTTACCTATTATGGGTCGCCACAGTGAATCATCTGTCTCCACTTTACCCTATTCTCTACATCCTCTTCACTCACACCCACTAACTTCATGTCCTCGTTTATCGCATCCAAATACCTCCACTTTGGTCTTCCTCTTTGCCTCCTGCCTGGTAGGTTTATTTCTAACATCCTCCTACCAATATATTCACTATCCCCTCTTTGTACATGTCCAAACCACCTCATACTATTATGGCTAAATAAGCTGTCCACACAGCAACACTACAGAATTTAGTGTAAACCTTTCCAGAAGTGGTTTAGTACAGGTTACCATAGGGGCATGGTCAGGTGCCCCGTAGTCTTATGCCTCAGACGTCACACCCACGAGACGCTGGCTGAAAGTTTGATGCATTCGGTACATTACACTGAAAACACTTTAGAAGTTTCAAAGTCGTCCTCTGATAATGTGAACAGGATTTCTGGAAGACGTAAACGGTTGTTTAACGGTCCACCTGGAAACAACCCAAAGCAGTCTGATCAAAGAAGTAAGCGTTTTGTGGTAACATCTTACATCATTTAATGGTTGCTTTACTCGTCAGTCAAAAGTCCTCTTGTGCAAGCCTTAGTCATTTGAAGCGGCCAAAATTTTCCAAACCTTTTGCCATCAGACTATAGCTATGGCTATGCAGGACTAGGACTAGGACTAGAAACTCATCTTCTTTAGTTAACACCATCTGACACAATTATTTCATCATTTCCTGACAGATATTGACCAAAAAACAATGCTACACTGATACGCTTAATAAAAACAGCCCCGTTTGCCTGTAAAAAATTTGGTTTGCAGGGAATTTTTTGATCTTTGACCAGATCCTTGATTAGGACACTTAGTTTAAATGAAATAAAAAAAGACAGACCCAGCTTGGTGTTGTTCTTGCTGGTGTCCCTTCTTAATAAGATCGCTTGTCAATGGCACTGGACATTTGGAAACCAGGAAAATTTGCCAAAACAAGGATAAGTCACTTGGACTCCGGTCCAACAGCAGGTTATGAATTGAAACTTGGACAATACAATAGCTATTTGTAGCAAGGAGTTCTGGGTGAAATGGCTGGCATCAATTTTAATCTGAGGGACACTAGCCGATTATAAGCATGTGGTAGCTCACACGTAAGGAATAAAGAGACTATATATTCTGGAGGTAGCACAAGGTAGCGTTTTTCCCTCCCACAGAATAAGCTTGTGGGTGAACTTTGCCAATGACTAGCTTGGATAAAACGGCTGTAAAATCCCACCCTATGTTCCCGTAAATAATTTGACTTTAGTCTAAAAGCCAGAGGCATTTAGAGAGCAGCATTAAGGGGAGGTAAACATAAACAAATTAACCAAGCTCTGCTACATCTGCAATTCCTCGTGATGCAATCACCACTAATTTATTATGTCTACGGACTTGGCGTCATACGGATGGAATGCTCCAAACCCTGAGAAGGAATAACATTAAGAACGTCTTGAGAAGGTTCTGGCACCCTGTACTTAAAGCACATGAGCTCATTCCCGAGAGAGTGTTTACATGAAGCATGTTCAAATGGGAACGGGGATTTGAGAGAAAAAAAAGCCCAGTGATAAGTTAAGATTTCAATGGCTCAGTCAGCACAAACACTGAGAGATCCACCTCTAATGAGCACACTCAGCATTAGGTCTATGAAGGCCATTACGGAGGAGAGCTGTTAAAACTCAAGAGGACGGAAAGCGGAGGAGTGAACTTGCCCTGGTTGGGGTTTTTTTTATCTCTCTCCTCCTCTTTACCCTGTTGTCTGCCAAGTCTCTTCATAACTCCTTATACATCAAGCTTTAGTAAAAAAAAAAAACACAAATCAAGGAAAAACACATTTATTCAATTACCGGGTAATCATGCTCATCAGGAACTCCTGTGTGAAAAATTCACTTGCTTTTGCTAATGTCTGTGTGCCAGGGAACGTTACTAGTTCTATCTGATGAGAGTAATTAAACATGCCTTTATTTTACACCCAAGGTCAAGTGCGTTAGGTTTGTGCGGTGGAAGAATTCCTCACACCGCTTCCAGACTATAAAAACTAAAGTTAGCTCGGCAGCTAATGTCTGTTATTCGCACAGGTATGAGGATGGAATGAAGATTGATTTGAACCTTGACTTTCTGTGGGCTGTGTAAATATCACAGCTGGCATACAAAATGCACAAAAGGAAAAATGCAAACAAGTCCAAATTTGGAATTCTTCTTACTAAGGAGTATAACAGCCCATGCTCGCTAGTGCATCTGTGAGAGCTCAAATATACGGAAAAGTGCAGTTAGCACCTTCCTTTAAATATGTAACTTTGGCTTGTGGTGCAGTCTGAAGAGAAATAGCTGAAAACAGGAATTATTAAAATAAGAGGTTAAACTAGACAAAGTTAAAAAAAAAGAAAAAAGAAAACGTTTTGGAGAAACATCTGTCATCAGCTGAGGATTTATAAATCCTATAAATCTTAACACAAGTAATAAAAAAATACTTTTTTCCGGAATTGTACGTTTACGGCATTTGGCAGACGCCCTCTTATCCAGAGGGATTTACATTTATCTCTTTGATACATCTGAGCATTTGGAGGTTAAGGGCCTTGTTTAGAGGCCCAACAGTGGGAACTTAGTTGCACCCTGATCTTCCAATTAGCAGTCCAACACCTTAACCACTCAGCCACCTCCTCCCAAAGGTGCACAAATGCTTCATAAATCTATCAATTAGCAATGCTTGATTTGTTCAATGTAGAGTTGTCTTTTGTTTTGGAAACCAGATAGACAGATAATTTATTCATCCCATGTGGGAAATTTACAATTAAAGCTCTATCAAGAGATTAATTTGCCAGGGTTGGTGTAAAATACCCTTAAGTGTCCTGCACATGAGTTAGGCATGGAAGACTGGAAGACTGACTGTACCCCAGACTTTCTTAGCTAACAAGTGTGGGGGTTATTATAGATGGAAAGCTGGAACAGTGTATACTGTACATGTATGAAAAACACTGTTGTAGCAGCACAAAGTTTCCAGAGCTTAAGCAGAAGATTACAAAACCAGGCCACACTTATTAGGGGACACTTTTTTAAATGTCACGGTCTGGAAAAAAAGCTTAGTAATTTGGGTTACATCTCAAGGCGAGCCTGCGTGTGTGATTACAGATGTCGCTTTAAGACTGTGTGTGTGTGTGTGTGTGTGTGTGGTGCTTTTATACCAAACCTCTTTAATTGCCTACTTAATATCAACAACCAAACAACATGTTCCGTTCATTCCATCTCTTCCCAGTGTTCTTTCCTTCTTTCGAAGATTTGTGGGTAAAAAAGGGCACAGACGCTGCACATAAAACCTATTTACAAAACAGCATGAGCAGAAATCCCATTTATAGATGAACCCCCCACAAACCCTTTTCCTGTTCCTGGTTCCTGCCTGCTCCTTTTCCTCCTGTGTTTTACTGCATGCCACCCAGGCCATCTCTATAAAGACACCGTGTAGAATCAAAATAAATGGCCAGACTCTAGGATGGTATTGGCCCGAATGGGAATTAAATGGGATCATAAATTTATGGTGGATGGGCAATTCCGAGAGAGAGAGAGAGAAAAGAGAGAGAGAGAGAGAGAGAGAGAGAGGGGGAACAGAGAGAGAAAGACACAGAGAGGGGGAAAGACAGAGACAGAGAGAAAGAGAGAGAGACAAAGGGTGAGAAAGTCACGGAGAGAGAGAGAGAGAGAGAGAGAGAGAGAGAGAAAGAGAGAGAGACAATGACAGAGAGGGGGGAGACAAAGAGAGAAACACACAGCGAGAGAAAGAGAGAGACAGAGAGAAAGAAAGAGGGGGACAGAGAGAGAAAGACACAGAGAGACAGAGAAAAACAGAGGAGACAGATAGAGGGAAAAAAAAGAAAAAATATATCAAACAAACACAACTTCACAAACTACAGACAGTTAGAGGGAAAGGACCAGGGTGCAGAGAGAGAAAGAGAGAGAGACAAAGAGTGAGAAAGTCAGAATCAGAGAGAGAGAGAGAGAGAGAGAGAGAGAGAGAGAGAGAGAGAGAGAAAAGAGAGAGAGACAATGACAGAGAGGGGGGAGACAAAGAGAGAAACACACAGCGAGAGAAAGAGAGAGACAGAGAGAAAGAAAGAGGGGGACAGAGAGAGAAAGACACAGAGAGACAGAGAGAAAGAGACAGAGAGAGGGAAAGAGACAGGGGGCAGAGAGAGAAAGAGAGAGAGACAAAGAGTGAGAAAGTCTCGGAGAGAGAGAGAGAGAGAGAGAGAGAGAGAGAGAGAGAGAGAGAGAGAGACAATGACAGAGAGGGGGGAGACAAAGAGAGAAACACACAGCGAGAGAAAGAGAGAGACAGAGAGAGAAAGACACAGAGACAGAGAGAAAGAGACAGAGAGAGGGAAAGAGACAGGGGGCAGAGAGAGAAAGAGAGAGAGACAAAGAGTGAGAAAGTCTCGGAGAGAGAGAGAGAGAGGGAGAGAGAGAGGGGGAGAGCAGATGAGCAACAGAAACACTGAAGTGGCTTACAGGAATAAGTGGAACACTAGAGGGGTGGAACGAAGTCCTAGAGCAGATTTTACAACACAATATAAATATTTGGAAGCGGGAAATGGTGCTAAGGTCTGTTTTTTGGAGATGTCCACAAAGGTGCATTTATTACCTCATTAAAAACATTTCCGACATTTTTTTTTTTTTTTTTTTTGGTATGTTTGTCTAAAAGGTTTTACATAAACATCAAAATATGAAAAGAAATACTCACAGCCTTTACCTGGGATTCCTTATATTCAAAACAGATATATCTGTAACCCTAGCAAAAAAGTCTCTATCAAGACTGCCACCAAATGGTCCTAAATCCATACCTTTAGGACTATACTTAAGCCATATGTTAAATGTTTTTCCCTATCGCACATAAGTAGGGAAGAAGGGATCTCTTCTTGAAAATTTTGAAGCTGACCAGGACATGACAGATGGGAAATCATATTGTGAAACCCAAATCAAAGCCCTGATCTGCTTTATTTTAGCCCTGAATTCACACACTGGATGCTTGAAAAAGATTTGTCTCATGGATCAAATTATGGCTCTCTGGAAGTCTGTTTAGCTGGTAGGGATTATTTCCTAATCTCTTTGGTTTTCCTTAAGAGGGGAGGGTCGTAAAGACCCTTACCCCGTCCTTATAAATGGCTCCTCCTCCTCTTTCCATTGTTCAAAGCCACAAAGAATCCCCCCTGAGCTGCACATCTGCAAAACAATTTCCCCTTTTTAGCTCCTTGATGCTGAAAGTGAAGAGAGTATAAAGAGGGTGTGAGGAATTAAGGCTCACCGGGTGAGAAACTTTAGCAGAACCTACAATGGCTATTTGTTCATTGAAGTGAAGAATCTTCTTCTTTTGTCCAGGGTTTGCATAATTACCTGATCACCTTTTAAAGACACAGAGCTCATATCAATCACCCACCCAGTAACCTTTTCCATGACAGTATTCCTCTTGCATGCTTTAATGCTACATTCCTCCAGATTTCTGCTACCCGGCCTTACGGCATGCACAGAAGGCCCTTAGGTTTGCGTTTCCCAACTGGATGCTGGTTCTCTGTAGTTTAACACAGGTTTTAATGTGGGCCCAATAGAGCAATAAAAATCCAGACGGAAGTCCACTCGCACTGTTCCCTAGAGCCTCTCGCACTGTTCACTCGCACTGTTCCACCACAGTTACATTCGCAAAATCAAGCTAGTAAAATAAAGGTGAGCTAAGAACTAAGTGCCTTGCCAGAACAATATGTCAGGGAAAATAATGACAAAAAGATTTTCTTCGCCTGGATCCAAATGGGGCTTGTAGACATTATCTGCTGATCCTTTGCCAGGATCTCATACCAGTTCATTATTTCTCTCCGCTCCTGCTCTTGAGAAGAGAAATGTCAGAGGTAGTGGCAATAGTCTGGCCGCTCCATCGCTAACCCCTCAAGTGATTTCCACTGATGAGGTAACGTTTCGGTTTCAGACAAACACAAAGGCATCATATATAGCATAAAGTAGCAAGTTTGAAGCCGGGCACATAGAAAAGGTCTGGCGCTGAGCCACGTTCTCGGCTCATTACAGAGATCTACCTTCTATTCTTTGAAGGGAAACATAGTTGGACTGAAACTTGGCCCCGTTTTATACTCTGAGGACATATTTCCCCTGGTGAGGACGATGGTGGTGCACATCTAATCCTCAGCAGATCATCCATCAGCCATGCAATGAATAGTGTCTCAGATAACACTCTGATGTGTACTCCGCTGTGGGGGTTTCAGTAGAAGGCGGTTAATCTGGACAATTTCAGATTCTTTCAGAGACACTGGACTAAGCCGACAAACACATCTGCTCATCATAACTTTGGCACCAAAGCCAAAAAGCCTTAAGTCTCTCTTGATAATACACATCTCCCGTCTTTCTCTTTTTCGCTCTCTCTTGCACTCATTAGACAAGTAGAGATAGTGCATTTGGGTAGGCACTGAGTGCTTATGCTGATAAGAAGAGCTCCATTACAAGGTCAACTGCTGGTTAATTAAGCGAAGGAACGCTGGGGGATGCCTGGCACAGTAACAAGGTTAGCCCAGGGCCAAGGTTTAAAGACAAGCGCTGACGGAGTTCCATCGACTCGACAACACTCATTCAGTCAGGCATCTGACACTGTAAACCTGATCTTACTGAAGGAGTGATTGAGGCACAACAGGTGTGCTCTCTGCACAGCTGGATGTCTGTCCGCTCTAATGTTTTTTTTTGGTTTTTTTTACCAGATTTGACCCAAGGATCCTCCCGAGTTCGGTAATGAGACAGCTCATTTTTTTTAAACCCCAAATTTCCTTAGATCCTTTAGTTACGACACTGAAACAGTTCCACCCGGTTGGCTCATCTTTACGCATCCAAGGCAAATGATACAAACAAATTACTTCCTGGTGCACACAAAGACTGATAATTAAGCAGGAAATTATTTAGAATCCTCCTAATAATCCCAATTAGGCAGTCACAGCCATTTGAGGCAAGAAAATAGGATGATCTTTTTTTTTCCCTCTCTCTCCTCGAAGTCTCTAAACGTGCATTTAATTAGGATGATTACTCAGAGTATTTAGCACACTTCTTTCAGCCTACTATTTTAAGACTCTAACCAGATTTGCATGAATATAAAACAGGAAGGATTTCCAAGAATACAAAGAAGCTCAGTGTGCTGACATCAGCTGTTTGGCTTAGTATAAATTAAAAAAAAGTATTATTAGAAATAAACTGCATCTATAAATTGAATAACCTCTTAAACCTGCCATGTTTCCTTCCAGTACATTTAGAGAATACAGTTATGGACAAATACGGACAAAGTGCATCGTAATTAGATTTTCTACATGAAAAAAAAAAAAAAAATCATCCATCTCTTAACCTCTCATCTTGGTTGTCTCTGCCTTTAAAGGTGCATCACATTCTTTGGGGTTAAAAAGGCACAGGGTGAGGAGGTTCCATTCCATGCAATTATCTGACCCAGTGAAGCCTTTAGATTTCCTCATTACAAACACTTATCACTGGATCCCAGCCCAGAGCCTTACAGCTATCACCTAATAATAGTTCAGCATATTAGGGCAAATTAACTTCATTTTTAGAGACGGTCGCTCATAAGAAAGCTGTTCATTAGGGTTCAGCCTTCCCTTGAAGCCTTCAATTGTTTATCTGATCAGTCACTAATGACTGAGTGATGAGGAGGGTGGGGGTCGGTGGTGGTGGTGGTTGAAAGACACAATGAACTTGGTACGTGGATCCTGCCTTTAACACGTTTTAAGATTTCGCACGTCCATCATCTTTGATTAAATACACGAGTAGCGTGTGCAAGTGTGTAAGTGTGAATGAGAGTAAACGGGAGGGCAATTGTAGGAATTGTAGGGTGAACGTTTGACCGAACGAGCGGGTACACACACTCACACACGCTAGCGTGTTTGCCTACCTGCGAGTGATCGATCACCGTTTCACCTCATCAATCAATAGGCACCTTGACACCAGCACAAAGGTTTACATTGGGCTAAATGGATATCGTGTGACCTTTGATCCCTCCCGATTCTGACATTTTAGGTTTGACCTTTGAGCTGACACAGACCAGCTTTACAAGCCACATAAACGGATATCCCAAAAAAAAAAAATAATAATAATAATAACGCATGCTGCAGCTATTCATCCCCACTGAATCTGAATTAGCATTGTGGGGGTGGGTGCTGAGAGAAGCCTGGACATTAATTGGCCCCATGGAGCCTGCTGTGCCGTGTCATGCCGGCTGTCAGAAGCCTCCCAGGACTGAAGGGAGGGGCTAAGCGGGCTGTAAAATTAATTATGAGCAGTTACAGAACAATCTGTCAAAATTTGTTTTTAGCTACCTCCACCTGCTCAGGGTGAGCGTGGCATGTTGGCATGTTTGTACATGTGACTGGTAGTACTTAATTAATGATAGCATTAATATGGATGACCTAAAAACTGATATATAGTGATAAGTTTCCTTGAAAACAGTTGCCAGCAATAAACTCCTAATGCCAAGTTGAATGTTGATGATGTGACTGAACACTTATTTTTATCTAGTAACAAAGTTCATTCTTTCGCACATTTCTTTCTGCGAGACTCGGGGTAGGCAACTGCAAAATGCATTAACAGAATGAGATCCTGTCCTTGGAAGGGCCATTTGTGTCATGGCCTGCGTTCACTCTTACACACGAGTAAATCCAGGCTAGATTTAAGACAAGAGCATTAGAAGTCGAACCAGTTGCTGCGATTTTCTCTCACTGCAGATCCATGTGTCTGGCAGGTAGAAGCCAGACTGAGAGAAAAGGGATTATAGGATCATAGGGCTCATGTGAGAACTATGCTGCTTTTGACCACTGGCACATTCCCAAGAGATACTTCACACAGGCCAAGTTTTACACTAGCTTGAAACTTCATCTGGAAGGCAATCTCAGGTGATCTGTTGTCAGACTCCATCTTCTTAAATGCCCTCCAGTGATATTTAGTTTTAGTTTTTGGGGTTTTTTTTTTTTTAAAAATGGTGCACAGCCTCAATCTGCTGTAAAATGGTTTTAGCAGCCCCCCTATTCAATTTCACAGCACAGCTAAATGCTATAGTTGGCTAACATACAAAAATGTCCACTGTGATCCTGCCAAGATGGTGCCTTTAGATGACAGCTTATCATTTACAACATTCACGCACAGGCATTTTATAGACAAAATCTATCCATAAGAGCCAGCGTGGCTACCACTCATTTCCATTTACTGTTAAGCAAATTAAACCAGAACATTTGACTTCATTTTTCAAATCAAAAGCATCGGCTGTCTCTTTCGTACCTACAAACACATATAGAAGATGAAATATGCAAACACTGATCCAGAAACTGGACTCAAAGTACAAACACAGCGTACAAAACACATGGGACCTTTTAACTTTTAAACCACGAAAAAAAAAACACGCCTCAGAAATAAACTTTTTTTGGAGAACCAGTCATCCTAAAGTGACTGATCGCTTAGCTGAATGAACAAACTATTCTCTCTCTCTCTCTCTCTCTCTCTCTCTCTCTCCCAGCTGTGAGACATGGCTGAACTAGAGCACTAACAGCAAACAGAATAATCCAGTCTGGTTCCTCCGAAGTCGTTGCAACCAAGTTTGTCAACCCCTGGGGCAATTATTTACAGCTGGGAAAAAACTTGAATAGGAGGAGATACTTAAAAACAGGACATTGTTGTATGCTATTAAAAACATTTGAATCACTGGTCCGCCGATTAAAATCATTAATGATGTAAAAACTGTTTATAAAATAAAAAAAAACTAACCTAAAACTAACTTACAGCTAAAACATAGCCAGGGCTGGGTAACCCCTGTTCCTAAAGTTACTTTGTTCTGCTGGTTTAGGTGTGTTTAGTTAGCCAGGGATAGGAGATACCAAATCACCAGGTCTTCTCCCACTTCACCATCATCTAATATGGTATGATCCAGGGTCTGATTGACTAAACACACCTGAACCAGGTAATCAGCAGTGGCTAGTGCAGATGTAGCTAGGAAACAAACAGAACAGAGTAACTTGGGTTTCCTAGCCCTGAATATATCTATTGGAGGCAAATGGAGAAGGTCATAGGTTAGGTCAATAACCTTCATCACAACTGTTTCCATGGTAGCAGCAATCATCATACCAGAGGTTAATTGAAGTCCAATATCCCATTAGAACCATACCTAATAACCTTATAGATGATACCCAATATGGCCAAATGTTTGTAAAAACCTTACAAGCATACCCACATAAATGTTTCTTCCTTCTTTCTTGAAATATTTTTTATTTTTTATTAATTTACTGAATCTAAGAGACCCAAACATTGTTACAGCATGACAGTTACTCTATGCACAAAGCTCCTGAGCTACATGATGGCATGGTGTGATACAGTTGAATTAGAAGATCTCATGTCTTATGCACAGAGCCCTGACCTCAACCTAAAATAACAAGTTTGGGATAACTTGGAACACTGACTTCACCTCAGACCTCCTTACCAAACATTGGTGCCTAAACTAACTGTACACACTCTTTACTTTTTCATAACTGACAATTAGCTTATAGAGATGAGAAAGCCACTCTAAATCGTCTCTAAAATGAGGACATTCCTCAAATCTAGATTGATGAAGTGACAAAATCTTAAGTCCTAATACCTGGGATATTTGTTTGACCTTTATGAGGAAGTTTGCACCAAGAATGATGGGAGGTTTCACGATAATACACCGAAATATAGACTTATTCATGACTCTATGACTAAAGGATGAAGAACCAGGCTAAATGGTACACAAAGTGACCAGCTTAGCAATGGCAGCTGTTAGCCTTGGGCCTACAACACATTTGATGATTCAGTGGTTCCATTACTCAATATGTCTATCTGCCACAGGCATGATTCAAACCTGACCTGTCACAAACACCATAAACATCTCCAGGGTTCTTTGCAGGCTCACTGGAGGACAAACATGCAGAGAAGTGTGGCGTTTTAGAAGGAGGTGTGACGACCCCTGAGAGATGAAGCACGTGTTAATGTTCTACATGACTTCCTCCGCCTGAAGGGCTTTGGCCAGGATTCGGAGATGACTAAACACTACAGGAAATGCAGATATAAACAAGGAAACCCATCAGGAAACCTTCTATTGAGTTTTAACAGTATATACAAATACACATACATACGGTCCTTTACACATGTCAGAATGGTTTATTTCACACCTAGCAAATCATGTGGCAAAACTCAAAGAAAATGTTTCTGCTGGTTATGTTTAGATACAGTCCATCTGTGTGTCTGTTTTTCTAGAAAGATATTAGAAAGATACGCAGATGGAAATCTACTATATGTTAATTACACAATATGCTATTTTATGATAAAAAAAAAAAAATCATTCCTGCTAACGCTAATTGTTTAGAGAAATGGGATAAAGTGTGTTTTTATTCAAATATAATGTTTACCAGGGGGTTTCAAACTGTTTTAGGACACACCCTGTCTCCAAGCAGTATGAAACCCCCTCGTACATTTACATTTATGGCAGTTGGTGACGTCCACTTGTCTTCTGTTAATCCAACTGAGCACAAGACGGTTAAGAGTCTAGGGTTTTTTGGGGGTCGGAATTTAACCTACGATCTTCTGATCAGCCGTCCAAAGCCTGAACAATTGAACCACTGAGCTACCAATACCCTCGCGTCACCTATACATTGCCTCACTAAAATGAGTTAGGTTATTTGGGCATACCTTAAAAATTGTCCAGATACAAGTTACATTTAAATATCAGTCTTACTTCAGTGGTAGCGCAGTTGTTATTATGTGGGGCTGCTAATTGGAAGATCTGGGTTCGATTTCCAGCACTACCAAGTTGCCACTGCTGGGCCTCTGAGCAAGACCCTCAACCCCTAATTGCTCGGTTGTATAACAAAGTCGTTCGGGATAAGTGCGTCTGCCAAATGCTGAGAATGTAACCGGTGTCTGGTGCTTATCCAAGAACGCTGTTAATACTAAACTTCCTTCCAATCTACTGTATGGCATTATATACAAAATATTTGGTGTCACCAAAACAGCATGGGTCACTGAAAATTTGCTTAAAAATTTGGTCACAGGGACAAAATTACAATCACAGTGTTTTTTTTTAATTTCTTCCTATGTTTTAATCGAATAACTGAATTGTGTTCAATTTAGCACCGCCAGCTAGCATCTTTTGTGCATGCCAAAGCAGTCGTTTATCAAGCAGGCATGTTAAACTGAAGAATACAGGAAGTCTTTTAAAAAGCCTAAACTAAACCAGTCGTCCCGTGAGCCAAACAAGAAAGATGTGTGTGACAGCTTGTGTTAAAATGACAAATGGTTATTGGGTGTTTTTATTTCTTCCTGCAACTGAAAGAATGTTGCCTTTCAGAGCCATCATGAAAAGTTTAACCCACAGAGAAAACACGGTCAATAGCATAAAAACACCAGGACACCCATCATCATGCAAGCGGAAATACTAGAAAGGCAGGAAACCAACTAACAAGAATTATACTGTGCTTTTGTAATGCTTTATTTAACTTTAGTACATAAAGCACATTATTCCATAAATACCCGAGTAATTATCTGCTGAAGTGAAGAAGGTGTGATAGAGTGTTACATTCTTAATGAATGGAGACTGACATCTCTGAGCTACACACATTTCCTAATACACACAACGCTCTTGTTTCAGCCACAGAGCATATGGAAGGCGGTATACGAGGCGACTAAAACTGTTTACTCCATTTTTCTTCTTTCTGTCTTGCTCTGAATAGGAGAAGCACTCTCGGCATTGCATTTCCAATATTTCCAAGAAGAAACCATGAGCGAGACATACAGTCTGTCCACAGATCTGCAGTGCTCACATCAAAACAGAAAGTCAAGCCCTAAATCTAATAGACATGCGGGATTTTAACTGGCACCGAAAATTACATGGCAGAGAAGTACCTCTGGGTGGGCAGGCAAAAAATAAAAAAAATAAATAAAAAAAATATCAGTGCTAAATATTCCTTCTTATACACCGACTGATCAAACCAGTAGCACGGAATTAAGATTATATTTCAGTAGGACATGAGGTAACTATGTATTAGCAGCGTGCACCTATGCCAGGTCTGCGGAGTCCCATGGTCGGCCAGAGCATGTGCTCCAAGCCACCAGAGCTTATTCAGCACTCCCGACAGGCCACATCATCGCCGCTAATGTACCGGCTGAAGATCTCTGTCTCCAAAACTTCATGCATCCTTTTGAATGCTTGTGCTTTTTTTTTTCCTTCCCCCCAAAACCAGTGTCAACCTCTAATGACAAGTTTTTTTCCTGCTTCTCCAGCATGAAAGAAGTTATTTTCTCAGTGTGTTCCTTTAGCAAATGAACTACACATCTCTGGCAGAGAAATTAGGCCTGGCCAAAATAGTATGTTAATTAGTACCTCACGGAGAGCTTTGGCTTTGCTATTGATTCCTACAGATGGGATGAATAATCGCAGTCTGGGGAAGAACTAACCACTTTTCTCCAAACTCAGCAAGTCAGAATTGTAGATGACTTCGAATCTTGAAGGAAGTTGTTTTTTTTCTTGATCATCGCACAAATGTGGGTTTTTTTTTTTTGCTCTATCCCTTCCAAAAGGAGCCACACCTGCATCGGCCTGCACAGAGACACCTGAGGCACACATGTGACCCGCTATTGTCCAAAAGATGAAGGAGTTACAGTGTGGCATGCTTTGAATTCCCCTACAATAAAGGAGTAAAACAGCCAAAGAGGACAAAATAACTGCCTTTTAAGTCGTCCACCTGAAAACAATCAGTTTGGTAAACAGCTGGCGTTTTAGAAGGGGAAGGAATGCGAGGCATCAGATCATTACAGGGCTTTACACCGAAGCTCATCTCTGTAATCTGGAGGGCAGATAAGAGGCTGGCGCATATGCGCACAAAAATACAAGCACTACTTTCGGTAGTTCATCAGCTGCACAGCTAAGTCAGTCTCTGCAGGTGCCCTTAACGCACGTTGAGCTTTCCTTCAACATGTTAACGCAGCAACACCAAGCATGCTGATATCAGACATGGCTTCCATACCCCACAGCCCCTCATTAAGCCGTTTCACGTGGCTTGAGACCAGAACGGGACATAGCTTTCCCCGAGGCATGTTTCTATCTGCATGTAATTATATTCTAGTGTTGCCTTACTGTACGCAGCAATTCATTGCTAGCATTGCAGCATCGCATGCTGTTGAGCAAAAACAGCTCCTTCTTAGACATGCCTATACAAACCAGGCAGCACCGCCGTCAGTGCTTTTATATCTTAAGCCCTTTGTCTGGGCTTTCAGTGCAACTGAGTACACCGGAACCTGAAAACAACGTTTAGCCGTTCAGTGCAGAATTATTTGCATTAGAGTCTCAAAAAGTTTCAAATAATAATAATAAAAAAAAACAAACAAAAAAAAACAACACAGTCGCCATTGTTCGCCTTCTGCTCACGGTAACACCCTTTAAGTTTACAGTGACACAATGACACAAAGGTGCGACTCATAAAGACACTAAGGTGTGACTTTGTGGAGCTGCAAGTGATTCGAATGACTAGGGGCAGATCATTCACTGTAGACCAAATGAATGAATGAATAGATAGATAGATAGATAGATAGATAGATAGATAGATAGATAGATAGATAGATAGATAGATAATGTGGAGCTGTAAGTGATACCAATACCTAGGGGCAGATCATGTACAGTAGAGCAGATTATCATAATATAATTTATATACAGTAAACTATTTCTATTAAACGATTACAGTTTACAGGTGGGTTTTAAAAAAGCTGCATTATTTATCATTGTCTGCAAATAAAAAAATCAGTTATCGCTTCTTGCATGTTATTTGACTTGGAAATTAACTAGGCCATTGTTATTATTGCACCGGCACTTGATAAACTTTCGACTCGTGGGTTTCCTTTATTAATCTGATTTTAACCGGATAAATGATCTGATTTTAATTTCTAAATAAAAGCAGATAAAAGTACATCGATTTCTTTAAAATTGAAGCTTAAACTGAGCTCTGGTGATTTTTCAGCTGTTTCCATGTCTGCCATTTGGCACGACACCCTTATATCTTTATACACTGATACCACTAAGCAAACTGGGGTTAAGGGCCTTGCTCAGGGGCCCAACAGTGGTGATTTTGCCAGTGCTGGGAATCGAACCCACAATCTTCTGATTAAGGAAAATGAGTTATCACTTTCACAATGGAAGAATTTAGGATGTTTAACAGGCTCCAAAGTGCATCAACATCATCTGTTGAATGAACCAAAGGGATAGAAACGCAGGCTGGCTTCACCTTTCAGTTCATTCAGTCATTAAATGTATGAAAGTTGAGTTTACCTGAGCAGATCTGCAGTAATCCCAGGAAAAGGTAAATTCCTATACAGTACGTCATGCTTCCCGATTTCTTTTGGGAATTGATTTCAGAATTCCTGAAAATGTAGATATTCCTGCCGCACATGTGGCATAATCTCATCATCCCGAACTCAGTTCTGGAATCTTTTTTTTCCTCTTCTTTCCTTCTTTTGATTTAGTTCTTTTAATTTACTAAAGCTTGTCCTATTAGGGTTGAACAATCCACTCGCATGATGTTTAATAGTATGGAAAAGTTTATGAAATGCTAAGAAAAAAAACAAACCAAACAAACAATTGCAAAGCGCGAGCGTCTTTCTACTGCGCCCCGAAAGAAACTTTGTGCTTCTACGCAAAAAAAAAAAAAAAGTGCGGCTTTTTTTTTCCCCCACCCGCTACATGTCCCGCTGTCCTCCGGCTCTGTGCGGTCTTTCCAGGTTTGGCTGGAGTTTCTTGGTGTTGAAGGAAAAGAGCTAAGATCTGCGCGCGGATCCTCTGAGTGATATCAGTAAGCCATGCAAAATGGATCTGCAAGTGCAAGTTACTTCCCAAAAATTACAAACCAGTCGTAAATAATTGCACAAGTACTAAACAACCGCGATTTGTAGAAATCAGTCAAATGGCGAATTTTTTACATCGCTTTTCTATCGTTTTATCACTCCCTTCAAACGCTCACGCGCGATCTCGCGCTTCTGACTTCTGCGCTTTCGGACCAGTTGGTGATTCCCTGCTGTGCGCGCTCTCGGAGGAGGATGCGCGTGACCGACATGAGTCGTACAGGCGGTTTGAAAAGAAGCGAAGTTCCAGTGCATCGAGTAACTGATTCACAGGAGGATGAAAGGAATCAAGGAAAGAAAAGGAAAGGAAAATAAGACATGCATACAAACACACATACACACATATGAGTTCATATTTGTACAATATGCACATCCATCCATACATTCATACCGAAAGAAAGAAAGAAAGAAAGTAAGAGAGACAGAAAGAAAAAAAGAAAGAAAGAAAGAAAGAAAGAAAGAAAAATAATTGCCTTTTAAATTATAATTAACAAATAATTATATTTAATAATCAAAAACAACCAGATAATTGAGGAGGGAATAAAGAGGAAAAGAGACAGACAGACAGACAGAAAGACAGAGAGACAGACAGACAGACAGACAGATAGATAGATAGATAGATAGATAGATAGATAGATAGATAGATAGATAGATAGATAGATAGATAGATAGATAGATAGATAGATAGATAGATAGATAGATAGATAGATAGATAGATAGATAGAGTATCCTATATAGAGACAGACAGACAGACAGACAGATAGATAGATAGATAGATAGATAGATAGATAGATAGATAGATAGATAGATAGATAGATAGATAGATAGATAGATAGATAGATAGATAGATAGAGTATCAGACTATACAGACAGACAGACGATAGATAGATAGATAGATAGATAGATAGATAGATAGATAGATAGATAGATAGATAGAGTATCCTATAGACAGACAGACAGACAGACAGACAGATAGATAGATAGATAGATGAAGTATCCTATAGATAGATAGATAGATAGATAGATAGATAGATAGATAGATAGATAGATAGATAGATAGATAGAGTATCCTATAGACAGACAGACAGACAGACAGACAGACAGATAGATAGATAGATAGATAGATAGATAGATAGATAGATAGATAGATAGATAGATAGATAGATAGATAGTATCCTATGACAGACAGACAGACAGACATAGATAGACAGCCCCCATAGATAGCCCCACCACCGTAAGCAGTCTCAGGATTTGGGAGATTTTATTGCTCTTAAATTATATATTTAAAAATAATAAGTGACGTTTCAAAAAGTCTTATAATACGATTTCTGCCAGATGATCTGTTCTGTTCAAAAAAGTTCAGAAAAGCACTATTAACTGAATACTTGTGTTAAAATCACAATAGAGGACAGTGATTTCTCAACCGGATCCCAGACATTATGCACAGAGAAACAAAACTTTACTAAACTTTAGCCTTAATGGATAGTTTGTACGTCCCACACCAAAATGCCCTTCTCTTACTGAAACTATTACAACAACAACAACAAAATGAATCAATAATCAATCATAATCATAATAATCCTATGCAATGTAGGCCATAGCCCCCGGGTTTGTCTTTTGCGTGCACGAGCGCCCTCTAGTGGTCAGCATCAAATAACATCACTTCCCCCATTTGCTTCACCACTGGAAATAAATCCCTGTCACACTGATAGCACAGAGTTTTTCTATCCATCTTCTGTAGCCCTCCTTCACTGCACTTTTTAGTGTACTTTATGCTCCATCACATCAATTTTAACGTCCTAAAGAGCCTGTGAATGAGCTGATGAAGTGTGCTGGAGCATCCTTACAAGCTTAAATCTATACATATAAGATGTTTTCCGATATTTCGACCTCTGTGTAGGCAGTGGTTCAATGTTTAGTTCAAGCCAAGGATTACTTATAACAATTTAAGCCCTCTTTTTTATAGCTCTCTGCAAAAGTGTTTCAGTGTCGGAAAAATCTTTTTAAAGCCCATGTTTATAGGTGGCTGATGGTACTTGCTGCCAAGCACAGAATTTTATTGATGCTCAGCTATCTTAGCGTGCCATGCAATATTTGGCATGTCAAAACAGCCAAGTAACGTGGCTCTTTTACTAAGGAAACGCAATAATACAGCATGTCATTCTGCCCACTCCTGACCGATGCCAACTCCACAGGCCTCTCCTCATTCTGGTACTGACTAATGTTCTCCTGCTGAGAGGGAAAGAACATAAGTGCATTAACTGCACTATGCACGTCTGCTTCAGATCCCTTTAATTGGTCGTTGTGTAAGACTGGCCTCAGAGCTGAATGCTTGCATCTGGAACGCTATCAGTGCTACAAGAAGTGCTATAGCTCCCAGTTCCTTATACACAACCATGCGAGAACATGACCACTCAAAAAACCACTTTTCTGCCTATTCCCTCTCATTTAAACAGCATCTCTTACATTCACAGGAAAAAATACTACTTTAGGATTTAGTATAGTGTAATATTTTAGCGCAGCCTCAAAGCAAGAAGGTCTAAGGTTCGATTCCCAGGCAGGGGCATGTTCTCCCCGTGCTTGTGTGGGTACTCCAGTTTAGTTCTTGGACTGTGGGAGAATTGAACCCTGGCCTTTTTTGCTGTGAGGCAATAGTGCAAACCACTAAACCACCGTGTCGCCCACAATATAATTCAGTTTGTTATAGTAATCATTTAATTTATGCAACTTAACTACAGGAAATCTAACTACCTGTCCTATAGTAAAGTTAAAACAATACTATAACAATTATTTTATCTACACTAACACATCTTTTAAACATCTGAATTAAAATTATAACAGGACAAAGCAGTGTTTATGGTAAGGGCTGCCTTAAGTGAAAAATACTGTTATACCCTTGACTTGTACTTTCAATCTTCCAATTAAAAGGTTTTCAGTTGTGTCCATGATGTATACTGTAATAAATGTCCATTGTCTAGTCATATTTTCCAAAAATAAAAACAATGCAATTAAACTAGCTGCAAATAGTGGAGTCAGTCACCTGTCTATGACAACAGCTGAGAAGATCATCTAAGTCTCTCTTCCCTCTATAACAAAAACATCTACACCACACGCTGCATCCGCAAAGCTAACAGCATTGTGGAGGACCCCACACACCCCTCACACTCAGTCTTCACACTCCTGCCCTCTGGGAAAAGATACCGCAGCATTCGGACCCTCACAACCCGAATGTATAACAGTTTCTTTCCTCA